>ML101488.1:25465-55221 GCA_003697995.1 Taxidea taxus jeffersonii | reverse complement strand
AAAAAAAAAAAAAAAAAAGGATGGTGTAAGCAGAGAGTGAAGCAAAAAGTAGCAGGGTCTTTGAGTAGTTAAGAAAGGATGAGGTCACTGAGGTCACTGACAGGGAATCTCTTCAAAGAGTCTTTGCTCCAACTCCCTGCTTCTCCCAGGCCCAAACCTTGCCCTGGGTCAGTTAAACTCCAGTCCCTGAAAAATAAGGACACAGTTTCCCACCCTTCCACAGAGACTATTGCATCAGCTCAGGCACTATCCACTCCAGTTTTCAGTTCCCTCTCCATGTTTAGTGCCTAGGGATTTCACTCTGCTACTTGTGATTTTGACTGTGCTTTCAAACCATTTTTTAAATTTCTATGCCTTTCATGGCTTTATATTTGGAATTTTTCCCCCGGCTATCTCAGCCTACCATCTTACAGGTAATGAGAATGTCCTAGAGTGATTTGTCTCAAGTATGAAGCTGTTTAGGCCATATATAAAATCCTTTGCTAGTTTACAATTACCGTTGGAACGAAATCCAGGTTTCTTATGATGACCCAGAACACCTGTCACTCCTTTCTGGACTTCTAGCTATCCATCTCTGCAGCCTCAGGGAACACCAGTGTCCTTAGACCCACTTTGCTCTCTCCAATAGATCCTTGTCTTTGCATATGCTGCTCTCCTCCCTGGAAAGGCACATCTCTTTCATATGTGTCATGTTTTTTGGATGCATTTCAGCAGTTGCCTTTGAGGCATCTTTGCAACTCCTTTTATCCCCAAGAGTGTTTTAAATGCCTGTCTCATGCGTTCTGTCAGCCAGTGTTTAGCTCCTAAAAAGGTTTCCACTCTGGGCGTCATGGTGCGTTTTTATTTTGTGGTCCAATCAGCTCCTGGCTGCCTCCAGCACTCCTAGTGCTTCCATATGTTTGTCCCTAATAGCTTGGTAAGGATTTGTGTTGGTTTTTGTCTTGGGTGCAGTACAGTTTTCGATGTGAGTTACACAAGTTCTCAAAATAGATTCAACTCACTGGAAAGAAAAACATCTTAACAATTTATTAATGTAAAAAATGTTATTTTACTGATTGCTACAACTTTTATACATCACTGGTACAACACAGAGAAATACAGACTCCCACAATTATTTATATATGTTTATAGGCAATGTATCTTTCTTCCTTTGTGAGAAGTCTGTTCATATCCTTTTCTCAGTTTTGATTGGGATGTTGATATTGTTCATGTTTATTTGTAAATGCACTTTGTAACTAAAGGCATTTCCTTATGAGAAACACTTTGTTTCTGGTATACATATCCAAGTGTTTTTCTAGGTTTATTTAGCTTTCTTAACATTGTCTTCTTCCGTGCCAGTGGTCAAATATGGCCCTTTTCCATTTTTGGCTTCTGACCTTGGTGTCATTCTTAGAATGACAATCTTAGTGTGAAGATTGTGAAACTATTCAAGACATTTCTGCAAAGAGGACATCCAGATGGCCAACAGACACATGAAAAAGTGCTCCACATCACTGGGCACCAGGGAAATACAAATCAAAACTGCAATGAGATACCACCTCACACCAGTCAGAATGGCTAAAATGAACAATTCAGGAAATGACAGATGCTGGCGAGGATGCAGAGAAAGGGGAACCCTCCTACACTGTTGGTGGGAATACAAGCTGGTGCAACCACTCTGGAAAACAGCATGGAGGTTCCTCAAAAAGTTGAAAATAGAGCTACCCTACAACCCAGTATTCGCACTACTGGATATTTATCCCAAAGATACAAACGTAGTGATCCGAAGGGGCACGTGTACCTGAATGTTTATAGCAGCAATGTCCACAATAGCCAAACTATGGAAAGAACCTAGATGTCCATCCACAGATGAATGGATAAAGAAGATGTGGTATATATATACAATGGAATACGATGCAGCCATCAAAAGAAATGAAATCTTGCCATTTGCGATGACATGGATGGAACTAGAGGGTATTATGCTTAGCGAAATAAGTCAATCAGAGAAAGACAACTATCATATGATCTCCCTGATATGAGAAAGTGGAGATGCAACGTGGGGGGTTTAGGGGGTAGGAAAAGAATAAATGAAACAAGATGGGATTGGGAAGGAGACAAACCATAAGAGACTCTTAATCTCACAAAACAAACTGAGGGTGGCCGGGGGAAGGGGGGTAGGGAGAGGGTGGTGGGGTTATGGACATTGGGGAGGGTATGTGTTATGGTGAGTGCTATGAAGTGTGTAAACCTGGCGATTCATAGACCTGTACCCCTGGGGCTAATAATACATTATATATTTATTTTAAAAAATTAAAAAATTAAAAACAAAAAACAAGGAGTGACTTCTACCCAGTATGAAAGCATACTACAAAACTGGAAATATTAAATCACTAAGGTATCATTTTAGAAACAAATCAGTGAAATAAAAATCTAAAAAGTAAAAAAAAAAGATTGTGAAACTGTTCAAAATTTAATATAGTGCCTTGTTTGTTTGTATGTATGTATTTATTTTTACATTTCAGATTTTAGTCCACCTAATTTTTTTTTTTAGTGTTGTGAGAAAGTAATCTACCTTTACTTTTTCCTCCAGGTTTAGCTAATTGCTCCAATGCTATTTCTCAGTTAATAGCTTTAACTGTTAATGATTTGCAGTGACAGCTCTAACATATTTTCAGTAAGAGCTCAGAGTCTGGGGTCAGAGAGGTCTGTGTTTTCATGGTGACCGCCTCTTCCCTGCTGCTGTGGGGATTCATGGAGACAGTTTATGTGCAGCACTGACACCAAAGGAGCATTGACTAATGTCATTATGTTGGGCATCATTTTGACTTAGTAGTGTAGCAGGATTCATAGATTTTGGAGGGGCTCTATTCTATTCTCTTGATCTGTTCATTTATACCAGGACAGTACTGCTTTAATTTCATGCAGTTTCATATGATGTTTTAATTTCTAATGGGTAAAATCTCCTGTGTGAACTTTAACTTTTTGTAAATAATGTTTAAAGTCTTTTTATTGCACATATAATAATGCTTATTATTTCTCCTTTTTCCAAGTCATTAATTATTTAAAAAGCACTAAAATTTTTTTTTATTTAGATATTTTGGGTTTAACATTTAGGATTTCAGTATTTAGAATGTAAAAAAAGGTTATAGATAATATATTTAATAGAAAAAGTTGAATGGTTTAGGGGTATTACATTGGCTGGTTGCATCATGAAGAAGAAATTTACTGTTTTTCATTGCTACTGAGAACCAAAGGAGGATATATGTCTAAATTGCAACATGGGTTTCAGTTAAACAGTGTTTTGGTTTGGGGTTTTTGTTTGTTTCTTGTTTGCTTGTTTGTTTCTTGTGGGTTTTTTGTTTGTTTTTTTGTTTTTTAATGTAAGTCTGACTTGGGAGTTAAGCATACTTCCAAAGAAAATGTTGAACCCTGTTGTGGGAATTTTTTTTTTTAATTGTCTGATGCTTTTTTCTCTTGCTCATGCTTGATTCTTACCCTGCTGAGGGGAAAGGAATGAAAGCCAGCTGATTGCTTGAGGGGCTTTCTAACTTTATGATTACATGTATGGTAACATTTAATGCAGACCAACTGGTATTTGGGGAGTTTCCAGGCATGTTAGGAACCCAAATACTGCTTAAGCCCACGGTTTTGCACAATACTATATGTCTCTTAGAACACTTGTTTTCCTTTGTTTTAATGTCTTCCTTGCCCTGTCATTAGTATTTCAAGCATACCACCAGGTTATTATCTCTTCACATGTTCTCCTAAAATACAGCTTTTCCCTTGTTTGTTTTCTGCACATAGATGATGGGTCAGGAAGCAGCAGGAAATGATCCCTCACTGACCACTGTCATTTAGTGCTCTGTGGTTTCTTTTGTCACATTTTTTTTTTTTAATTTCACACTTACACTAATTTTCTTGGTGCTCCTCCCAGCCTAAGGTTTATTACTACTGCAAGCTTTACATTTGAGGAAATTGCAGAATATCACCAGTGACCTGGAGGCAGAGAAATAGTGGAGATTCATGGCATTGCAGTTTCTAGAAAGGTTTTAGTTTCCAGTTCCAGTTCCAGTTTTATTGTTGAAGGGCATAATCAAGCAGACATGATCGCCAGTTGAACCTTGAGCACGACCCAGACAATTGGAGGCTCCCCTCCCCCGCTGCCGCCCCAGCCACCCGGCCACCGCAGTCCTTAGGAGATATCGTCTACCCATTGTTCCTACAGAGGGGATTGTTCCAAGAACATAAACCTGAGACAGCAATTTTCTGCCAAGACTATCTGCATGGTATACATGAATGAATGCAGGAAAAGTAAAAATGAAATAAGATGGGATCGGGAGGGAGACAAACCAAAAGAGACTCTGAATGTCATAAAACAAACTGAGGGGGGTGGGGGGGAGAGGGGTTGGGAGAGGGTGGTAGGGTTACATTATATGTTTAAATAAAGCTTAAATTAAAAAAAAAACATCTTTATAAACTTTTAAGTTTTGGGCAGTGAGTGTTGAGATCTACTGATTTTGTGGTCACCCAAGACAAGCCTTGTAAGTTCCCTTGTTTATTAAACCTGCCATCTACCAACCTGGAGAGTTCTGTCTTTCTTTGCTCTTGCCTTGCCATCTGTGTATGGGTCCCATTTGTGAACCAACAGTTCATGAGCCAGCCAGGAGACTGAAGAAAGGGGCCTTAAGAAAGAAGCCACCATGAAGGATACCCTGAGTGAGCCACTGACCTCTCTGTGGGAGGAGTGGCTTATATGTTAGATGCTTATGGACGGCTGCATGAGTACAGGAACACCCCCCAACCCCCCACCACCTCCTCCCAAAGGCAGGCTGCTTTCACATGTTTGGTTGAGAAACAGCACTTAGCACTCTCTGCCCAAGAAGGGAGGCAAATGGCTTCTGCAGGGCACTGGGCCCTGCTGGGGGGCAGCTCAGCCACTGATGCCTAGCTCTATGCTCAATCTCAAATTAGAAAGTTGGAAAGAGAACTGAGGTTAGAGAAGGACGTGCAATTGTCTGCCACTCTGTTAGCTTCAGAGCCAGCAGACAAGGTCAGAGAGCAGGGCAATATGTTGGAGACCTGAGTGTGCCATTTTGCAAAGCTATGAGGGCACAGGCTGCCACAGATTAAGCTCTGAGTGCTTGAGACCAAGCCTGATTAGAACACTAAGAGGGGGAATCTCTGAAAAAATGAGAACAAAGGAGAGGGTGTTGTGATCAATAGTAAAATGGATGGAGTGCTCCATGCCATCCCAACCCCCAGTACAAAGAAAAATTATGAATAACAATTGCCCTAGACTTCTGATGATGGAGAAACATACCCCAGAACTCCTAGGAGAAAATTTGCATTCTTTCTCTGTCTTTTCAAATTGTTTGTAAATTTCATCCCAGAAGATAAGTAAAACAATGCCCACAGAAACTGATGGGGAAGGGGGGGAGAATGGGGCTTTGTAAAATACAGACTGCTTCCTTGACCAGAAACTGAGTCCACAGCTCCATAAGACTATTTGTCAAGAGCAGGGGCACCTGGGTGGCTCAGTGGGTTAAAGCCTCTGCCTTTGGCTCAGGTCATGATCTCGGGGTCCTGGGATCGAGCCCTGCATTGGGCTCTCTGCTCAGCAGGGAGTCTGCTTCCCCCCCCTCTCTCTGCCTGCCTCTCTGCCTACTTGTGATCTCTGTCTGTCAAATACATAAATAAATAAATAAAATCTTTAAAATAAAAAAGATTATTTGTCAAGAGCAAATTCAAATCTTAAAAGTCTTCTCCACATATATTAGTAAAAGCCTTTAGCCATGTGAATGAGTAGCGGACTCATGGATAAAGTTTTGGAGTGAGAGCTGCAGCGTCTCTTTTTGTGCCTGTCTGTATATTTATGTCTTTCTGTGGACAAATGTCATGTATATGTGATGTTTCTTTGCCTCCAGCTGGTATTGCCCAAATTATTTTGTAAAAGAGCTCTATTTAATTGGCATAAAAAATATGCTTGGGGCGTCTGGGTGGCTCAGTGGGTTAAAGCCTCTGCCTTCAGCTCCGGTCATGATCCCAGGGTTCTGGGATCGAGCCCTGCATCGGGCTCTCTCCTCAGTGGGGAGCCTGCTTCCTCCTCTCTGTCTCTCTGCCTACTTGTGATCTCTGTCTGTCAAATAAATAAAATCTTTTAAAAAAATATGCTTTAATATCATAGTGTACTTATGGAAAACTGAAAATTACTTTTCTTTCATCTGCTATAAGGACAAGGTTTTCCTGGACTATTGGTCAGTTCTTGATGGGATTGTGAAAGGTTTTCCTTTACCTTTTAATTAGTTTGCTTAGAAAACAAAGATTTTGTGTTTTATGAAAATATTTTTCTGTGCTTCATGTTGTCTTTACTAGGTCTTCAATTACTTAAGAGTCTTCTCTATTAAAAGAGCAAAGTTTTCTCTTATTGTTTTTTTAACCACAATGTAACTTCCTATATTTGCATTTGAGGTCTTCGTCATTTTGGTTAAATAGATAACTAATTATTGTTTCACAGTGACTTAGGATCCTATTTCATCAAGTGTTTTAAAACCTTTTGGTATTTTTTGCAAGCTTCCTAAAAACAAAATTTTCTTACTGAAGTCTTGTTGATCTTGAACTTACTTCAGGATTTTCCATAGGGTTCCTGGAAAATCTCATAAAATGTGTTCTATCCCCTTATAAAAGAGAGATATTAAAACAATTAAGCTTATTTGATATGTTAAATTACATGGGAAACATGGCCAAATAAGAAACGATGCTAAACTTTCTTTAGGGTATATTTGTATGACATCCCTAAAAATCTGATATGCCTTGATATAATTTTGTCAGCCATAATTTTAAAATGTGTGTCACACTCATGATAGACTAAATTTGGCTAATTGCATTTTTAAAAAAATTTTTAAAATAAGTAAAATTCTCTCGACGCAGAAAAAGCATTTAACAATATACAGCATCCTTTCCTGATTAAAACTCTTCAGAGTATAGGGATAGAGGGAACATTCCTTAATTTAAAAAAAAACATCTATGAAAAGCCTGAAGCGAATATCATTCTCGATGGGGAAAAGCTGAGAGCATTTCCCTTAAGATCAGGAGTACGACAAGGATGCCCACTGTCACCATTATTGCTCAACATAGTACTGGAAGTCCTAGCAAGAGTAATCAGACAACAAAAAGAAATAAAAGATATTCAAACTGCCAAAGAAGAAGTCAAACTTTGTCTCTTTACAGATGACATGATACTTTATGTGGAAAACCCAAAAGACTTCACCCCCAAATTACTAGAACTCATACAGAAATTTAGTCATGTGGCAGAATAAAAAAATCAATGCACAGAAACCAGTTGCTTTCTTACACACTGAAATGTAACTATAGAAAGAAATTAGAGAATCGATTCCATTTACAGTAGCACCAAAACTTTAAGATACCTCGGAACAAACCTAACCAAAGAGATAAAAGGTCTATACTCTAGGAACCATAGAACACTTATGAAGGAAACTGAAGAAGATACAAAAAGATGGAAAAACATTCCATGCTCATGTATTGGAAAAATAAACGTTGTTAAAATGTCGATGCTGCCCAGAGAAATCTATACTTTTAATGCCATCCTGATCAAAATACCAATGGCATTTTTCAAAGTGCTGGAACAAACAATCCTAAAATTTGTATGGAACCAGAAAAGACCCTGAATTGCCAAGGAAATGTTGAAAAAGAAATACAAAGCTGGGGCCATCACATTGCTTGATTTCAAGCTATATTACAAAGCTGTGATCACCAAGACAGCATGGTACTGGCACAAAAACAAACAGATAGACCTGTGGAACAGAATAGAGCCCAGATATGGACCCTCAATTCTATGGTCAACTAATCTTTGACAAAGCAGGTATAAATATCCAATGGAAAAAAGACGGTCTCTTCAGTAAATGGTGCTGGAAAAATTGGATAGCTATATCTAGAAGAATGAAACTTGACCATTCTCTTAAACCAGATACAAAGATAAATTCTAAATGGATGAAAGACCTCAGTGTGAGACAGGAATCCATCCAAATCCTAGAGGAAAACATAGGCAGTAACCTCTTCAACATCGGCCACAGCATATTCTTGCAAAACATGTCTCCAAAGGAAAGGAAAACAAAAGCAAAAATGAACTATCAGGACTTCATCAAGATAAAAAGCTTCTGCACAGCAAAGGAAATAGTCAACAAAACTAATAGACAATCCACGGAATGGAAGGTATTTGCAAATGACACTACAGACAAAGGGCTGGTATCCAAGATCTATAAAGAATTTATCAAGCTCAAAAAAATAATCAAGTCAAAAAATGGGCAGAAGACATGAACAGACACTTACCCAAAGAAGACATACAAATGGTTAACAGACACATGAAATAATGCTCACCATCATTAGCCATCAGGGAAATTAAAATCAAAACCACACTGCGATACCACCTTATACCAGTTAGAATGGCAAAAATTAACAAGACAGGAAACAAGTGTTGGGGAGATCGTGGAGAAAGGATAACACTCTTACTCTGTTGGTGGGAATGCAAATTGGTGCAGCCACTTTGGAAAAAAGTGTGGAGATTCCTCAAAAACTTAAAATAGAGCTATCCGATGACCCAGCAATTGCTCTACTGAGTATTTACTCCAAAGATACAAATGTAGTGAAAAGAAGGGCCATATGCACCCCAATGTTCATAGCAGCAATGTACACAATAGCCAAACTGTGGAGAGAGCAGAGATGCCCTTCAACAGACGAATGGATAAAGAAGATGTGGATCATATACCATGGAATATTACTCAGCAATCAAAAAGGCTGAATACCCAACTTTTGTATGTACATGGATGAAAATGGAAGAGATTATGCTGAGAGAAATAAGTCAAGCAGAGAAAGACAATTATTATATGATTTCACTTATTTGTGGAACATAAGGGATAGCATGGAGGACATTAGGAGAAAGAAGGGAAAAATGAAGGGGGGGAAATCAGAGGGAAAGACAAACCATTGAAAACTATGGACTCCAGAAATCAATCTGAGGGTTTTAGAAGGGAAGGCAGTGGGGGGATGGATGAGACCAGTGATGGGTATTAAGGAGGGCAGGTGTTATGAGCACAGGGTGTTATACACAAACAATGAATCATGGAATACTACATCAGAAACTAATGATGTACTGTATGGTGACTAACATAACAATAAAAAATTTTTTTCATTAAAAATTTAAAAAATAATTAAATAAATAAAATGTATGTCACAGAAATAGCCAGATTTCCCTGCTAACTGCATTATAATGAACTCTTATCAGACCTCTAACCTTGGCTATTTTAAAGCTTTTTTTCACTTACAGACATTTATTGTTTTACCCTGACACTTTGGCAAAAGTGTTTCCTGCAAAAGTGCGTTATTTTCAAGGAGATTCATGGAAAAGACACTGACAAGTACAGATTTCTGATAGCTAAGATCAATTCGCCTTCACTTGGGAGGGGCAGGAAGAGACCATTCAAGTGCTTCTCCAAGGCTACCTGTACAAGCCCACAGTATATCCTGGGATATTGGCTCAAAACCTGCCCCTGTTTTCCTTCTCCACATCAGCTACAGGACACTCTTCAAGCTTTGCTGGAACATCTGTGAGAGAGAGGATGGAAGGTGGACCCACATAAAACTCAGGGCTCAGGCACAGGTGAGGTTTTGGGGAGTCATCTGGTCAGATGAGATGTGCATTGTCCCAGAAGCTCTGATTGATAAGGTGCAAGCCTATCCAACCCCTAAGGACACGAAAAAGGTGCACGCCTCTGTAGGGATTCGGCAGTTCAGGAAGATTTTTATTCCCCACCTGGCACAGTGTCCAGCCCTTATATTGCCTGGTGAAGAGAGGGCATATGTGGGACTAGGTATCAGAGCAACAAGCCAGCTCTAGAAAGGCAAAAATACTAGTGAGGCAGATTAAAGCTGTGAATATCTCCCACATAGGGCTACCATTTGAGTGAGATGTGTCTTTGACTCCAAAAGGGATGGTTTGGGCACTGTGGCAGAGACAACAGAAGATAAGAATAGCCTTAGAATTTTGACCCCAGCTCTGGAAGGGGGTGGAAACCAATATAACCTCTACCAAGCAACAGCTTCTGCCAGTGGACACAGTGCTCCTGCAGGTAGAGCAAATGTGGCAAGAACCTCCCTTTTTACCAAGGTTCCCTTGGTAAAAATGTTGGGTTGACAACATAGCCCATTGACCCATCTCTGCCATGGCCCGAACTTCCACTTTGACTAAGTGGCATGCCTATTTATGGCAGAGGAGCACCCTGTCTGCCAACCCACTGTCTCCAGAAATGTGGAAGCTGCTAGACCCTATAAAGTATGGAGATGCTCTCTATCCCCCGCTCCTATTTCCGTGTGGCCCCTGTGGCATAGAGAGGGAATGAGGGAAATACCCACTGATGCCTGGTATACAGATGCCTGGAACCAGGTAAAAACCAATTCAGGCGGTGGGCTGAACTTGGAGCAGTTTGGCTCTTGGTCTCTCCTGAGCTCTGGACATTAACCCTTTGCAGTGATATTGAGCTCTTCTAAAGGGATTAGCCCTAGGGTTGGGACAATGGCAAGCCAAGGGATAGATGATCATGAGTAAGCTCTTGTGGGGTCAGGATATGTTGAAAGGTTGGGGGGTTGCCTACAAGGCACTGAAGCAATCTTCACTGTCTTCCACATCCCGGCTCATGAGGCACTCACAACTTTGGCAATTGGAAAGCTGATGCCCTAGACTGGGTACAAGCCCTAACAACTGACCCTTCAGTGGACACAGCAGATTGGTTGCATAGGAAGAACAGCTATCATTATGCCCAGGTGGGATAGCCTATTGCCGAAAATGCTGAGCTGCCCTTGAAATACAGTGATATGGATGATGCAGTAAGATCCTGTCATGTATATTCTAAACAATGCCCAGGGTAACGGTCAAAAGGGTCTGGGTACATCCACTGGAGCTCCCAAGCAGCGATGGACTGGCAAATTAACTGTATTGGCATCCACCCTCTAAGTGAGGTTCTAAATGTGCCCTGGCTTGTGTGGACGCTGTGTCTGGCTGAACCCAATCTTTCCACTATTGCCATGCAAATCATGCTCCCGCCACTAGGGGATTAGAGAAACTGAGTACCGTGTATAGATACCCTCATTGAATAGACAGTGATTTGGGGTCACATTTCAAAGGGCATCATGTGTAAGACTGGGCAAAAGAACATGACATTGAATGGAAGTTCCATCTCCCCTATAACCTGCAAGCAGCAGGATTGTATTATAGAAAGGAAGAATGGAATATTAAGGCAGCAGATTAAATTACTAACAGGTAAAACCAGGTTGGCCAGGTGGACTGAAGTATTTTTCCAGGCTTTAATACATTTGAATGAACAACCAGTAGGGCCTCTTTTCCCATGTGTTAGAATGGGGACCACTGCCAAGGCAAACAATTTTGAAAAAATATGGAAGTTGAGGGAAACAGCCTTTGCCCTGACTCTTGATATAGGTCAATGTGAACACCAAGCACTGTCATGCCTGGGAAAGAAGTTATTTATTGGAATTTGCAATGGGATGTCCTGCTGGAATGGGTGAATTGCTTCAAACCACTGAGTGGGAGGAAATTGCTCAGTCTCCATTAGGATCCCATTGACCTGCTGCAGGCTAGAACTATTGAAACACACTATACCTGGAATGGAATATACACCATTAAAAGAGGGAAGAAGGAAAGGTTTCCTGTCCTGCCACTGTCCATCTCCTCATGCCTGACAATGTTGTCTCCCCTAGTGAACATGTATGGGAGGCACAACCAGCTCACGTTCCCAAGGCTGCCAACCTACCTCTCCTTGAGGCCAGGTGGGCATGTTCTGTTTTCCACCATTACAATCATTTAGTCACCATCTTTGTCCCCTCCATTGGCCTGGAGACATTCAATATATATAGAAGACCTTATGATATTTACCCAGCAAGCCTTAAAGGATAGCCATCACACCCTATCCTTACTGAATATTGCAGTGTCTCATATGAGAAAAACTATCCTCCAAAACAGAATGACCTTGGTTATTATTATTGCCTCACAAAGGGACACCTGTGTCTTTACCCAGAGTGGTGTGTGTTCATTACTGATGAATTTGCTCATGTGTCATCTCTGTTAAATTACATGAGGACACAATTGGACACCCTGAGTGATCCAATGCCCAGTCTAGGGGACTTAGTAAATCAATAGTTTGAATCCTGGGGCTCTTGGTTCTTATAACCTATTTTGGGAATCAACTTAATCTGCATTTCCTCTTGCATGTGCCCAGATTGTTTCTGTGCTGTCTACCATCAGTACAGCCAGTTAGCCACCCAACAAGCCTCCTCCATGTGAAACCCCTTGCACATCACTCAGGGAACCCTTGGAAGAAGAGGGCATGTAAGATTGTAAGAGCTGGTCAAAAGGGGTGGAGTACTGGAGAAAGTCATCAAGACTAGCAATTGACCCTCAAGCTGGACCCAGGCAACTGGAGACTACTTTCTCCTTCCCCTGTCCTTGAATATGCATTCTGCCTACCATTCCCCACAGTGAAAGTTGTTCCAAGGGCAGAGCCTCCAGAGAACAATGAGTTGTTGAGGCCATCTGAAATGAATATGTGATTGATCCCAGTTAAGTCCTCAACATGAACTTTTAGGATTTGGCAAGCTAAAAGATCTACTCATATTGTGGCTGCCCAAGACAAGCCCCATAAGTTCTCTGCTTGTGAAACCTCTGCTACCTATCAATCTAGAGCAGTCTGCCTCTTCTTTGGTCCTTCCTTGCCTCTGTGTCCAGGAACAATTTGCAAACCAACATTCATTGTGTTCCATTAACCAAATATTATCTAGAACTAGTGTTATAGTGGATGTTATGAGAATCAAAACATTTAATTAGTTATACATTTATCACTCACTAATATTTATTGAGAGCCATCTTATAGGTGTTGGAGATACACTGGAAAGAAACTGGACACAGTTTTCAGTCTGGCATGGTTGGCAGACCTAAGTGTTACAAGTGCCATGAAAAAAGAGGTGGCAATTTATTTATTTCATTTATTCAACACTCATTTCTTGACCACCTCTTGCTTTGTGCAAAGCATAGAAATTACACAAATTGGGAAGTAGGTTAGCAGGGGCTACCTGTAAGAGGAGTTAAACACTAGTTAAATGTAAGGGCTTTTTGAAGTTGTAAGTAAACCAGTTGCATCTCAGGTTCATGAGTCAAGGATCATGAAGCAGGAAGTGGAAGAAATTTCCCTCCTGTCTTCCTACTCCCTGCTACCATGAGAGCCACCCATCGCATGGACTGCCGCTTCAAGAGCGACAGCTGGAGCAGTGATGGGAGCCAAGTCAGGCTGGCAGGTGGAGAGGTCAACAGAGGGGCCTGCAGGGGCAGGGGAGGCTCTGAACATGCTCAGGGAAGGGATAAGTGTAGGTGTCTATGAAGTGAGGTCTGTGAAGAGCCATGCTCTTTCCACGTGCTCTGAAGGTGGGAGTTCTGATAACCTTTCCACCCTTTGCAACTTTCGCTTTCAAACAACTATTCATTCAACCAGCCATCAAATCAACCAGCCAGGAACTCCCATTTCTCACACTGACCGGCCTTTCACGTCGAGCTCTTCCTCTATTTTTCCCCCTTTCTGGATGGTTTTCAACCTTGGATGCTCATTTGAATTATCTAGGGAGTACTACAGATATTGATGCTTGACTTCCACTCCCTCAGAGATTCTGATTTAAATGGTCTGAGGTATGGCCTGGGCATTATAATTTTCTTAAAACCTCCCCAGATAACTCTAGGTACTAACTCTAATGTACTAACAAGCTTGATACTCGTCAGTCTGAAAAACAAGTGTGAGGAATGCACCATCCAGTTCACTAAAGGAAGGAGAACACTGCTAATCACGTTCATCTGTTTGCTTTGTTAGCAAAACCAGCGCAAGCTTAAATTACCATTGCTCAGGGCCTTAAATAGATGTTAGGTTTAGAACTCTGGAAAACAGTTTCCAGGTAAACTAATGTGAATTGGTAAAGAAGGTGAAGTGGTGGCGGCCCAGACAGGAGTCCTGGGAAACCCGTGGAGGCAAAGGGCTGCTGGTGCGTGGATGTGCAGACAGTCTTCCGTATTGCTAAGGACCTGCTCCCAGGGGCCCTATCCCAAGACTCCAGAATTAGCTGTGCTGCCAAGAAATGTAATATGCAGAATGAAAGCTAGAAGCAGCACCTGGTTGATGGCATGGCATGTGGTGTTTATCAGAACCTCCCTGAGCACTCACAGCAGGAGAGCAGTCCATGGTATGACTGTCCTTTTGAACCCACACCTGAAGTTGAACGAGGATGATCCAGACGCACCATCAGGAACCGTGTGGCCACATCTCCCACACCCATTTTTTGGAATCTAATGTGTACACAGCTCCTCGGCTCCCTGACCCTCGTGCCATTTCATGTTCTGGGTGGGGGAGAATTACCTCACGTACCAGCCTGTGGAGCCAGAGCTGTGTCCTTGTACTCCTCTGCACCCAGAACTGAGAGGCTGATCCCACCAAAGAGTCCCTAGTTTGCTGCAAGATTTGAGGAGGATTTGTGGGCTTTGTGTTCCCTGACTCCCTCCTATCTAGAGATTTAACCTTAATGAAGTCCCTAATAAAACTTTGTCCTGGGGTGCCTGGGTGGCTCAGTCATTTGAGCGTCAGACTCTTGATTTTGCCTCGGGTCTTGATCTCAGGGTAGTGGGATCAGCCCCCACCTGGGCTCCACGCTGGCATGGAGTCTGGTTGAGATTTTCTCTCTCCCTCGCTTTCTGCCCCTCCCCCTGCTTGCACACTAAATAAATAAATAAAATCTCAAAAATTATATGAAAAAACAAACAAACTGTGTCCTTTCCCTGTCCTACCTCCTCTCCACCAGATTCCCTCCCAAACTTTCCAGGTTGCTTAATGTCCGAAGATGACAATCTGAGGAATTTCTATGTTATGAATGGCCATTGGCTCACCTGTCTTTAGGAAACAAGAATGTAAGTATTTGCAAACAGTGGTTTGGGATATGTGTTGTGGGTTTGGGGGTCAGTGGTTGTGGGCAGGTCTGGGGAGAGCCTTTTTCTTGTCCTCAGTCTTAGGGCTAGGCAACTGGAAGCCCATTTGTAAATTTTGATTTTATCTATGGGCGTAGAGATATTTTTTTTAAGTGCTATGCTTTTTTGCCATGGATTTCTTTCTTCTACAAATATAGACAAGTGAAACACCTTACTCCTGTGTTATATGAGGAATAATTTTTATGACTGATAAATGAAAATTTATGAAAAAATTTCTCATGGAAAGTTCAGTTTTATCTTGGAAGAAAAAGTAAAAATGACACATCTTCAAAGTAGCCAAAAGAATATTTGTGTTCCCAGGAAAAATTTCATCTCCTTCTTATAATGAACACTTACCAGCACAACACCCAGAGGCCGTAAGTTTTCTCTAAGAATTTTATTTCACTGCAATATCATAAAAGAATAAAACTGGATGTTTATATTCTTCAGAAAAAAATAACAATAGATGTTCTTCTGCATGAAAGATTTTTTATCTCCCCCCTCCCCTGGTTTTTAAATTCTGTCTTTTACATACTCTATCTGAATTTTGTAAATTAGACTTCTGTCCCTCCCCCAATAACAGAAATGATCTTTTCTTTGTGGAGATGTTTTTTTTCTCTTCCTTTGAGAATCAGCTCTCAACACAGGATGTGGGTAAGAATAGCAAACCCCTGAAAAAGTGAGCAGCAATAGTTTTAATTTCCCCCTAACTTAATCAAAGACTAACAGTTAAACACAAGTTAAGAATTTCTTTCCCCTCAAAAGGCTAATTTCACCTCTGGTAATTCACCTGGGATATTTTGCCTGCTTGATAAGTGGAAGAACAATCACACACATGTGCACACGCACACACGTGCACACACAGACACACACAAAGACTTACACACACAGGCACACATACACACAGAGCCTGGCTCATTCTCTCTTAGCCTCACTCTTTTGCCTCCAGGTTTGAAAGGGGACTTATGAGGAGGTGAGGGGTCCCAAATTTGCATTCTTTGAGGAGAAACACAGCTAGGAGACAGATCATCTGAAGCTGAATATTTCCCCTTCTGATGGGTTTTACTTCTGATTATGTAGAATAAGACAGGAACTGTTGTGGATCATGTTAAAACATAGATTCTAGGGGTTCTTGGCTGTCTCCGTTGTTAGGGGTTGTGAGTTCAAGCTCTACAGTGGGCATAGAGCTTACTAAAAAAAATAATAAAACTAAAAAAAAAAAAAAAACCTTATAATTCAGCAGGGTTCTGGAATAGGGTCCAAGAGTTTGCATTTCTAATAAGCTCCCAGGTGATGTAATCCCTTCTGCTCTGTGGCACAGAAGAATGCTTCTCCCTTCTCCCGGACCTCCTCTTCCTACCTGCTCTCTGTCATGGAATTTTAGAACTGTAAGGGATCTTGAACGTCTTTTCTAGTTACCCCTAAAATATTGGCCTATGGAGTGTCCACATTGGAATCATCAGGGGAGATTTAAAAATATAGATTCCCAGAGATTCTGATTCTGTAAGTTTGTGCCCCTGGCATCTGTATTCTTCCAAAGCTTCCCAGATCATTACAAGAGCAAAAAGACTTTTTGACCCATTAACAACCACTTTATTTTACAAATGAAACAGGCTGTGAGTGGTTCTGTGACCTGCCTGAAAAGACCTGGTTAGTGACAACATCAGGACCGAAACTTAGACCTTTTTCAGCTCACCACGCTGCTATTTACTCTTCTGCTGCCCAGGGCAGTTGCTTCTGCTAAGAAAGGAAAGTGATTTCCCACCCCTGAGTAGATGACTCTTAAGTATAAAATAAAAGTCATGTCCAGTGCTATTTAATGGAGTGCTATATTGCCAGAATAATTTCCTGTGCTGGAAGCAGTCCCAGAGATGGCGAATGTGCATTTCTTTCTACCCTACTCGGAGGAGTAGAAAGGAAGTTGCATGTAGAAATGCACTATAGAAATGTTTCCCATGATATTTCCCAAGGAAATAATTTCATAGTTTAAAAAGTCCTTGTTTATGGATGTTTTTTCTGACACCCAGTGGAAAATATTGATGCTTTCAAAGGTTCCCATATAACTAGCAATCCTAAAATTGACATGTTGCAACTTGTTTCTCCTTAGAACTTGAAGATTTCATGTTTTTTTCATCTCATGTGCCATATTTCTGATAGTGGGTTGCCTTTACCTGGTCTCTGATTTTAGGTGAAATCCAAAAGCTTGGCACGAAGCCTGCACCTTCTCCTTCCTTATGGAGCAGTGCCAGTTCAGAGAATGGAATTGTAGTTTGGATTTTTCCTGCAGTCTGGGTAATTCTGGCTTCACAGTTTGGTTTTTTTTTTCTTTTTAGGAAGAGGAAAATCTCCATTAATGCTAACAAGAAGTGTATGTTGGCCTTGTCCCCCAGAAACATGCCTGTTGACAGGGGGAGGAAAGCACCATGGCTTTGGGAGAAATTTCTCTGCAGTATCTGCATCTTGAAGCCAGACTTTCTTTTCTTTATGTATAGTGAGGAATCTCAGCCTGGAGTCCTTTCTTCCTCGATTATGAAGCCACACTGGGCTGCTCTGGCAATTGGAGACACCAGCCTATGGTCACCCCCAGGAGTTACCTGGTAAAAAGGCTCTCTCCTGACCCACCCTTGGATGTCTGTGCTAGAGAAATAGCTCTTCTCATCCTATGAATGCCACCTCTCAAGAAAGGATAAACACAAGAAGAACCTTCTTCAGAGTGAGTTTTCTTTCTAAGTAGCTTATAAGCAAGTGGTCTAAGATTCATTCTCTCTTTTTTTAGATTTATTTATTTATTATTTGTTTGTTTTATTTTTTTTAAGATTTTATTTATTTATTTGACAGACAGAGATCACAAGTAAGCAGAGAGGCAGGCGGGGGGCGGGGGAGCAGGCTCCCCGCCAAGCAGAGAGCCCAATGCAGGGCTCAATCCCAGGACCCTGGGACCATGACCTGAGCCGAAGGCAGAGGCTTTAACCCACTGAGCCACCCAGGTGCCCCTTATTATTATTTTTTATTATGTTAGTCACCATACAGTACATCATTAGTTTTTGATGTACTGTTCCATGATTCATTGTTTACATATAATACCCAGTGCTCCATGAAGTAAGTGCCCTCCTTAATACCCATCACCAGGACATCCCATCTGCCCCACTGCCCTCCCCTCTAAAACCCACAGTTTGTTTCTCAGAGTTCACAGCCTCTCTTGGTTCATCTCCCCCTCTGATTCCCCTTCCCACTTCATTTTTCCCTTCCTTCTTCTAATGTCCTCCATGCTATTCCTTATGTTCCACAAATAAGTGAAACCAGATGGTAATTGACTTTATCTGCTTTACTTATTTCACTCAGCATAATCTCCTCCAGTCCCATCCATGTTGATACAAAAGTTGGGTATTCATCCTTTCTGATGGCTGAGTAATATTCCATTGTATATATAGACCATATCTTCTTTACCCATTTGTCTGTTGAAGGGCACCTTGGCTCTTTCCACAGTTTGGTAATTGGGGCCATTGCCACTATGAACATTGGGTGCATATGCCCCTTCTGTTCACTACATCTGTATCTTTGGGGTAAATACTCAGTAGTGCAATTGCCAGGTCATAGGGTAGCTCTATTTTTAATTTTTTGAGGAACCTCCACACTGTTTTCCAAGCTGGCTGAATGCAAGTTGGTGCAGCCACTTTAGATTCATTCTCTTTTCAGGACATGACAAACATTTCTGGGGACCCGGGTTTTAGCAGGTTCTTTCATGACTCAGTGGATTGAGCCCTGTGAGGTCAGTGGCTGAGTGCAAGGTTCAGTTCCCCTCTGCATGCACAGGTGTGCTGGAGCTTTAGGCTTCATAACTTAAAACGTAGATATGGTCACCCCAACCTTTCAAATGAGAGGAGATACGTAGAAGCACTTGGTGAGCTGTAAACCTTGCAACAAATATAAGGCAATATTATTGTCACATGTAAGGTGTCACTGTTGGTCTTCTTCTCTGGTAGCCTTTTTATAAGCTGTATGAAAGTTGGTGAGACAGCTGTGTGGCTGCTGCGACAACTCTCCACTGATACCAATTCCTATGGGAGCAGAGTTTCCTAGGATTCCCAGCTCCTGCTTTCTGACGTTGAGCACAGCGTCAACACCAGGCCATATTTTCTGGGGGTTGCTCCTAGCCAAGGAATAAGTGTGTCAGAGAGTCTAGGACATGGGAAACACAGGCTTCTCAGAAGGATAACATTGGCTGGACTTCTCATAAATCTTGCTGAAATTTCCCTAGAAACTGTTCTGCAGCTTAACCTCCTCCCTTTCCCTACTTTCCTCCCTCAAAGGAGCCAGAACTCACAGTAGTCCGATTGTTCTCCTGTCCCCTCCACCTCCATCCTCATTTTTCTCCCCTGGGGTTGCCCATCTTCATTTCTTGAGAAACTTCTTGCGCGTCTTCATCTTGTCTTAACATCTGCTTCTTAGATGCAGACAAACATAGACCATGCATTCAGCTTTCAATGAATGTCCCACAGCACATAGAGCTGTTGGCAGTGACAATCCCTCCCAGACTCTGGGAGCTCCCTTAGCATGTGCTTCCTGGACCAAGACAGTTGTCTGGTTCTACTCAGTTCTCCCGCACTTGGCCCGGAACTCACAGGGATGGAGGCTGAGTGCCCAGTTCAGGCTGGGACCCAGGTTCTAAACTGCCCCTCAGTGTCTCCCTGGGGCCACCACTTCTCTCTTTAGTACTTCATTCACAAAAAAACCCCTCATTTTGTCTTTTTTCCACACACAGTAAGCCTTAATATTCCTCGATGAGAATGAATTAGGTTGCAGTAGAATTAAAAACAACCTAAGTGACTTATAATAGCAAAGGTTTATTTTTCTCTTGTCCTACAAGTCTGACATGGACAGGCCAGAGGGTTGTGCCCTTCATAGTGATGTCAGAACACAGGCCAAGGCTGAGTATGTACCCTGATGACCAAGGCAGAGAAGAGCAGACTGGAGTCTGAGTGCCTATGGTAGAATGCCTCCTTCCAGAAGTGACATGTTATCTGCTCCCATTTCATTGGCCCATCCGAGTGTTGTGGCCATGCCTAATTCCATGGCACAGGAAAGTGAAGGGGGGAAGATACCACAGGTGACACTGCAGTCCCTCAGGAACGATGGGTCTGAGGGATCCCTGGTTCTTCACATGGAAGCTGTGGTGCTTGTCCCTGGAAGCCTGGGACAGGCTTCTCTCCCTGGAGAGGAGAGAAGAATAATTCTCATCTTCCCAAGGATGAGGCCAAAGATTTTTAACATGGCAGAAGAGGAAAAATTGAGTTTTTCACATCCTGTGTACTGAGTTCTACCAATATCCATCTTGGTTAGGAGGATAGAGCCAGCAAGGGGCTGGGATTTGTATGAAGGAGTGTTGGATGGTTGGATGTGGAAGGATTCTTTTCTCTGGCCTCAGCTAAATGACTCTGTTTGGTTCATGCTTTTTCTCTGGTATAAGGAGGTTTTTTTTTTTTTTTTTGAGATTTTATGTATTTATTTGACAGCCAGAGATCACAAGTAGGCAGATAGACAGGCAGTTGGGGCGGGGAGGGGGGAGGAGGCTCCCTGCTGAGCAGAGAGCCTGATGCAGGACTCGATCCCAGGACCCTGAGACCATGACCTGAGCTGAAGGCAGAGGCTTAACCTACTGAGCCACCCAGGCACCCCTGTAGGGAGGTTTTTAAGTACTTTGGATTTATTTTTTTTAATTTAATTTAATTTTTTCAGTGTTCCAAGATTCATTGTTGATGCACCACACCCAGTGCTCCATGCAATATGTGCCATCCTTAATACCCACCACCAGGATCACCTAACCCCCCCACCCCCACTCCCCTCTAAAACCCTCTATTTTCTCAGAGTCTACAGTCTCTCATGGATCGTCTCCCCCTCCGGTTTGAATTTAAAATGCCAAAGACAATGTGGATTGAATTTCAGTTTTATCCAGTGAATTGAGTAAAGGCTATTGCCCCATGGTTCCAGAGCAGGCCAATTCAATAGAAAAGTTAAGTCCAACAATTTTTTCATATTGTGTGAAACAGCAACCTACAAATGAATGGCAATATCCATTTTCCTGGTGACCACACAAAATCAATTTACAAAAAATGAAAATACATAAAATATGTATAAAGTTAAAAACAAGAGTCTTTCTCTTTAAGCAATAGTGCAGTATAATAGAAATTAGTTTGAGGATACATTAGCAAAGGTGTTAAGCATCAGTAAAAGGAGTTTTAAGCAAATTAGCTTGAAACAGTGTAATAAAATTCTCTTTGCCTCAAAAGAAAACTTCAGGTCTCAGAGTATACTTCCTCTAGACTCTAGACCACTGCAGTGCAGCTTCCTGGTCCCTCTCAGTTAAAAAAAAAAAAAAAATTCATCCTTTCTGATGGCTGAGTAATATTCCACTGTATATATGAAACACATCTTTTTTTAAAAGTTATTTTTATTAACATATAATGTATTATTTGCCCTAGGGGTACAGGTCTGTGAATCATCAGGCTTACACATTTCATAGCACTCACCATAGCACATACCCTACCCATTGTCCATAACCCAACCACCCTCTCCACACCTCCCGTCCCCCCAGGAACCCTCAGTTTGTTTGTGAGATTAAGTCTCTTGTGGTGAAACACATCTTCTTTATCTATTTGTCTGTTGAAGAGCATCTTGGCCCTTTCCACAGTTTAGCAATTGTGGACATTGCTGCTATGAACCTTGGGGTACACGTGCCCCTTCAGATCACTACATTTGTATCTTTAGGGTAAATACCCAGTAGTGTGATTGCTGGTCATAGGGTAGCTTTATTTTCAACTTTTTGAGGAACCACCATACTATTCTCCAGACTGGCTGTACCAGCTTGCATTCCCATCAACAGTGTAGGAGGGTCCCCCTTTCTCCACATCTTTGTCAACATCTGTTGTTTCCTGTCTTGTTAATTTTTGCCATTCTAACTGGTGTAAGGTGGCATCTCACTGTGGTTTTGATTTGAATTTCTCTGATGGCTAGTGATGTTGAACATTTTTTCATGTGTCTATTAGCCATTGAATGCTTTTTTTTGTTTGTTTATTTTTCAGAAGGGTCTGTTCGTGTCTTCTGCCCATTTTTTTTACTTGATTATTTGTTTTTTGAGTGCTGAGTTTGAGAAGTTCTTTATAGAACTTCTCATAATGTAATGTCATTTGCAAATATCTTCTCCCATTCCATGGGTTGTCTTAGTTTTGTTGACTGTTTCTTTTGCTGTACAGAAGCTTTTTACTTTGATGAAGTCCCCAAAATTCATATTTGCTTTTGTTTCCCATGCCTTCAAAGACATGTCTTGAAAGAAGTTGCTATGACTGATGTCGAAGAGGTTACTGCCTATGTTCTCCTATAGGATTTTAATGGTTTCACTCATATGTGGAACATAAGGAATAGTGCAGAGGACCACAGGGGTATGGAGGGAAAACTGATTAAGAAGAAATCAGAGAGGGAGACTCTGGACTCAAGGAAACAAACTGAGGGTTACAGAAGGGAGGGGGTGGGAGAATAGGGTAACCAGGTGGTAGATGTTAAGGAGGATATGTGTTATGATGAGCACTGGGTGTTATACAGAACTAATGAATCATTGAACACTACATCAAAAACTAATGATATGTTGGCTAACTGAACATAATAATAAAAATTAAAAAAAAAGAAAAAAATCATTCAAAAAAATGTTATTCTCGATCATGAGCCAGGCACCATCCTAGGCAAGGGGGATGCTGTCATGAGACCTATGCAGTATTTCAGCATAATTGGCTAGATGTAGCTCTCTAAAATGGGCTCATACATCTTTTCTTGGTCACTGCTCATGGAACTGTTGTTCCAACAACTGTCCCAAGTGTACTATGTTCTGTGAAGCTGGAACCCAATTAGACCTCTGTGCATGGCATGGAGCAGCCATTTCTCTGGGTGTTACCTTACCTGTATTCTTGCCAAGTTTTATTATAAGATGATGAATTCTTAACAGTCTTTATTCGGACAAGGCCCATATTTGCCTAAGGAGGAACAGACAGACGGGCCTGATTTTAGTCTGTCTACTATATGTAGACAGACTAAAAGAAAGATTAGGAAAGACTCTTCCAAGAGGTATTTTTAGAAGAACATTAGATCACCAGATAATGTAGCATTTTATGGATCCAAGGGCTTTCTTATTCCGCTTTAGTGTAGGGTATAAACAGGTACTCGCTCATATCTGTTTGAGGATCAGAATTAGAGGGAGAGGCCTGGCCTCAACATTATTGAAAATACCCCCCTTTAAATTTGTATTGAACAAAATATCTATTACTAATTTCTAGCATGGGCTTTTAATTGGAAAATAAGTGAAATTTCCCCAGGGTTTTCTTAGAGATTAATTTATGCAGCATTGGATGTGATTATTAATTCTCCAAGAGAGGATTAGGGTATATAGAAGGCATTTTCTCAGTTACTTCTGTCTCAAGGTGGGGCTTTGGTGGGATGCCTGGGTGGCTCAGTTGGTTGGGCAGCTGCCTTCGGCTCAGGTCATGATCCCAGCATCCTGGGATCGAGTCCCACATCGGGCTCCTTGCTTGGCAGGGAGCCTGCTTCTCCCTCTGCCTCTGCCTGACACTCTGTCTGCCTGTGCTCACTCTCTCTCTAACAAATAAATAAATAAAATATTTAAAGGTGGGGCTTTGGTGACACTATTACTAATCATGGGATTTAATCTGCCAAAATAAAATGCCAGCCATCAAGCACAGAGAATATATGATATAATAGCTACAATTTGTTGAACACTTACTAAATATCTCTCTTCTAAGTACTTTATAGGGATTATCCTGTTTAACTTACCATCCAGTATATTGTGTGATTGAGACCAGGTGGAAGATCTTGTCCAACAACCCAGACTTCTTATATCTCACTGGACAGAGTGGGCCACTGTTCCCCTTGCAGATCCATTACTGTAAAAGTAAACAAAGAGAATTGCCATAGCTGGCTTAGACTAATTAGGATTCATTCTTTGGGACTGGAGTCATTGCCTCCTGTGATAGGCAAAATAATAATGTTCCTGGAGCCTGTGACCATATTATCTTACATGGAAAAGGGAATTTTGGAAATATGATTATGTTAAAGTTCCCAAGATGGGGAGATTTTCCTCGATTATCAGGTGGGCCCACTGTTATCACAAGAGTCTTTATAAGAGGGAAGCAAGAAGGTCAAAGTCAGAGAGGGAAATAATGGATGCAGAGGTTGGAATGAAGCAGGGCCACAAACCAAAGAATGCAGATAGCTTCTAGAAACTGGAGAAAGCAGGGAAATGGACTTCTCCCTAGAATCTCCATTTTAGACTTCTGGCCTCCAAAATTATAAGAATACTTTTGTGTTGTTTTAAGGCACTGAATGTGTGGTTATTTATTAAGTGGTAATAGGGAACTAATACAACTCTCAAACAAAATTGAGACCATGTTATCAAGAGTGAAGAAAGAATAGGTGTGAGCAGGCAACTTTGAGTGTTTCCCACACTTCAGGAGAAGAATCTGAATCATTAAAATCACAGTCTAGTGAGTACTGGCTAAGGAAAAACCCAGCAAGGGAACTTAGGGATTGATGGGTCTGGAGTCAGTGTTTGACAGCTCTGGTGCATCCAAATCATCTGAACACAATGTGACTGAGCTGTACTTGGGATTACTAGACCAAGTTGCTTGCAGAGAGGCAGGGGGCGTCCTTCAGGAAAAGAGCAAGCTAGCACTGAGGAGGGGAATTAAACCTCTGTAAGAGGCAGCCTGGATATTTGGAAAAGATAAAGCAAGGGTTTTAGACAATTCATGGGGATTTCATTTGCCAGGAAGATGCCATGGACCTAGCTTCCTTCAAGATTTCAAGTCCTCCAATCTCAGGATGTGGCTCTTGTCCAAGATGGCCACTGGTGGCCCAGCATCTAATCTGATTATGGGAAAGCAGGATGAAGAAAGAGAAGAGGGGCAAAGCTTTCCTCATTTTTAAGGAGACATCCCAGAAGTTCCATATATCACTTCTTTTTATTTTCACTGGCCAGAACTTATTCACATGGCTAAATGTAACTATAAAAGGAAGTCAGGAAATGCCATCTTTTAGCTAGATGGCAAGACACCCAATTAAAATTAGAGTTCTTATAGAAACATACAGTTGAAAATAAATAAATACTGGGGCTGTGATGTTCAATGCAATGCCTATAGTTAATGCTGCTATATGGTAAATTTGAAAGTTGTCAATAGAGCAGATTGTAAAGGTTCTTAACACGAGAATAATTTTTTTTTAACTACATGAGGTAATATATGTTAATGAAACTTACTCTGGTACTCATTTCACAATTTATATATAACAATTTATATATATGTTGTACACCTTAAACTCATACAGTGGTATATGTCAATTATGTCTCAAGAAAACAAAAAAAAACTTGAATTCTTATAGAAAAGGGGAAAATAGATACTGAGATAGTACTAATAGTCTTTCATAGAGAGTAAACATAGCACTCTATAATTGTAGCACTTCTGTGTTTTTTTGACAGCAGGAACAGTTAAGTAAGAAATCTGTTTTTTATTTCCACGAATAATGATGTACTTCCTATTTCCAAGGAAATCTATCAGTGTTACCAATTAAATATGTTAGACTGAGCACAGACTTATTTTTACTCTGTCTCCGAACTCCACTAGGATGACACTGAATAAGTTTAAAGGGGAAAGTGAGGTACCTAACTGAAATCAGGGGGATTAAGTGGAGGATGTCATGGTATGGTGATGTCTCTTCCTGTTCTCTTTCTCCTCTTGGCTATGCAATAATTGGCTGTTGGACTTATTACCTCTGTCTCTTCTTCTCCATTTCCTCTCTCCCCCACCAGATAGGAGATTGGAAGGCTTTCTGGAGAAAATGACTGGCTTGTGAAAATATGTTAACTTAAAAATACTTTAATTTGGTTCTTCTTTTTTTAAAAATATTTTATTTATTTATTTGACAGACAGAGATCACAAGTAGGCAGAGAGTCAGGCAGAGAGAGAGGGGGAAGCAGGCTCCCAGCTGAGCGGAGAGCCCAATGCAGGGCCTGATCCCAGGACCCTGAGATCATGACCTGAGCCGAAGGCAGTGGCTTAATCCACTGAGCCACCCAGGTGTCCCAATTTGGTTCTTCTTAAATTAAAAGAAAAGAATAGATTACAAGGTGTAAATATATGTAATGAGAAACATGGAGTAAGAACTTGGTTGAAACAAGTATTTTAGAGTCAGAGTTAAGTTATTTGCCTCATGTTAATGAGATATGGATAATTAAGGGATTCTTGTATTTGATTCTATCAGGAAAACAAACAAAAATTTTGAACAAAAGGAGCAAAGTTCTCTCTAAGTTTGTTTTTTAGTTTACACAAGCTTGGGTCTTTAAAATATAATTATACTTCCTGTTACATATTTGCTTACTAAGGGCAGAGAGTATCCTTTATATTTAACTTCTAAATAGAGTAGCTGTATAATGTATATACTATGTACACTGTAGAAAATTCTATATGCCAGATAGAATTGTGTTTGTTCACTTAAGTCATAAGCTTTATTCATCATGGGAAATGAATTTTCTGACCTGTTTTCTTATAATGAAATCACTAATCATCACCAGATTTGCCTTATTACAGTTAACTTTACCAGTAATAGAAGTTATGTAAATTCCCCAGATAATTCCTCCTTGTAGTTGTGAAAGTGAAAAGTAAAATGGAGTTTATGGAATATTTATTTCTAAAACACAACACAAAATCTCACTCTTGCACAGACTCAAGAGAAAAGACTTACAAATTTGATACCTATTAATCTCAGCAGCATTCCCCTAGTCACACCTCAGGGAAGCAGCCTCTCCCTATGAACAAGTCTAGCCCATGCTAGATTATTTTCCTCTTTCTTTCTTCCTTCCTTCCTCCCTCCCTCCTCCTTCCTTCCTTCCTTCCTTCCTTCCTTCCTTTTTTCCCCTTCCTTCTTTCCTTCCTTTCTTCCTTTTCTACAATCATTCTTTTTTTAATTGCCTCATTCTTAACTATAAATGGACATCTGTGGGATATCCAGCTATTAAGGAAATCCTGCAACATTGAAGGCAAAAAATAAAATAATCAAGGAGAAATAGGTCAGAGGAAGTAGAGACAACACAGCAGCAGAACACTTGAAGGAAGATATGCTATCCATAATAAAATAACTGAGATTGATCTGATGTGAAGGACACATTCAGAAATAACAAAAGGACACATTCAAAAATAACAAAAAAAAACTTAAAAAGTTCTAAAAGAAATTAAAAATAAGATAGCAAATAAAAATTCAAAGGGTTGAAGTTAAGGACATCATCAACTTTAAAAGTGGAGCAAAGGAACTAAGTGATAGAAAATAGGAAAGGGGGATGCCTGGGTGGCTCAGCTGGGTAAGCAGCTGCCTTCGGCTCAGGTCACGATCCCAGCGTCCTGGGATCGAGTCCCACATAGGCTCCTTGCTTGGCAGGGAGCCTGCTTCTCCCTCTGCCTCTGCCTGCCACTCTGTCTGCCTGTGCTCTCTCTCTCTCTAACAAATAAATAAATAAAATCTTAAAAAAAAAAAAAAAGAGAATAGGAAAGAAAAGAAAATTACAGATCGAGTCAGGAAATCTGACATTAGTCTAATTGATACTAAAGCAAGAGAGACAGAGAAAATGGAAGAGAAGAAACTGTCAGAGAAAGGATTCAAGACAATTTTCCAGAACTGAAGGATCCATGTTGCAAATGTAAAGTGCCCACTAATCCCCAGCAAAATGGTTGAAAAAAGGTCACCCCAGAGCATATTGTTATGAAATTTAGAGGCTGAAAGCTAAGGCTTGTTTAAAGTATCTTTTGACTTTTCAACTTCAGCATTGGAATTGGGTGAAAGTGGAGCAATCCCTTCAGCATTCAGAGGGAAAAGGAATTTCATCCTCAAACTAAAATTTTTCCCTAATTTCCCTCTCCCCTTTCTTTTGGTTATCAAACTCCTATGTTTTATCTAGGTATATGATCACTCAGCTAGAGCATTTCCAGCTCTTACTGAAAGTTGGTGGATGGAGGATTAAGTTTTGGTCAGTGGAGTGTGAACAGAAATGACGCATCCATTTCCGGGTAATGTCTTGCCTTCTACTGTCCCCTTATCCCTTCCCACAAACCAGAATATGAATGGAGCTTCAACCATGAAGACCACATGTGAAGACAGGAGTTATCATTCCATGATTCATGAGCCAAATCTAGCCTGCCACCTGTTTTTGTAAATAAAGTTTTATTGGAATAAAGCCACACCCATTCACTAATCTATTATCTGTGACAGCTTTCGTGCTACAATGGCCACCTTGAGAAGTTATGACAGATCATGTATGGCCCACAAAGCCTAAAATATTTACTATTTGGCTCTTTACAGAAAGTTTGCTGACTTGTTTTATGTGATTATGAACAATAGGAGAGGAGCGTGGCTCCCAGAGTGACCCGGTAGAATAGAGATTCATGTTTGCCTGGGCTGTCTGCCTACCTCTGGACTATTACCTGAGAGAGAAATTAACTTCTCTCTTATCTGAGTCACTACTTATCTAGGTCACTTTCTTATATCGGCTCATTTAAATTTAATATGCTACAAAACAATATTTTAACAAATTTAATTTCCCATAACAAACATGTAATGAATAAATTTAATGTTTCTGTAACAAAGAGCTGAATATAGCTTAGCCACAAGATTAGGGTTATATAAGACAACACTAATTACCTAAAAGTTAGGACTTATAGGGAACTCTTGCAATCTTAACTGGATAGAGAAAATATGAAAGCAACATATAAAATATGTATGTATCTCACAAGATGGGGTCATGACCCTAATGTGGTTTAGTATTTATATCCATAATGTTTTCAAGGTAAAATTCTTCTAAATATGCTCCAGTTTTTACTCTTATTTAATAAGACAAAGGATTGGCTCAGTCTTGTCTCCTCAAAGCAGCTGTCCACAGGGTCTACTTTCTTAAAGTTCATCAATAAACCCCTAATTGAGATTTATATCCTCTGGCTTCAGCTGTGGCTCCCAGCCAAGGCTGAATTTTAAAATATGTGTCTTAAAATGTTCCACCTCTAAAAGAGACAGAGGGCTTAATCTTAAAAGAAATCAGAGGTCAGTTATGGGGGTGCTTAAAAGGTTTGCCACAGGACAGAGTGAAAGGGAAAATGAACCAACTTTCTCTTCTGCAGGGCCTGAATTGTCCTCACAGCTCTCCCCCTTATGTCTGAGCTTTCATTTCACTTGGTAAACTGAAGGACAGAAATTTAGGAATAATATAAAAAAAACCAAAACCCTAAAATTTACTCAGTAGGAATGAAAACATACGTGCACATGAAAGTGGGTATGTAAATATTTAGAGGAGATTTGTTAATAATTGCCCAAGGATGGAAACAAGCCAGATCTTTCAGCTGGTCAACAGATAAACATCCTACTCAGCAGTAAGAGGGGGGTAAACTACTACTATGAGATAAAGAGAAATGATTATTGATACATGCAACAACATGTGGTGAATCTCAATGCATTGTGCTAATGAAGGAAGTCAGATTCTCAAAGTTATCCACTACATAATTCCATTTATATTACATTCTAGAAAAGGCAAAATTATAGGATTCAAAAGATCAGTAGCTGCCAGTGACCAAGATTTACATGCCAGATTGACCATGAAGTGCAA
>ML101488.1:0-25455 GCA_003697995.1 Taxidea taxus jeffersonii | reverse complement strand
GTGTTCTGAATCTGGTATCTGGGCATGGTTACATAACACTAGGCATTCGTCAGCTCACAGAACTCTAAACTGAAACGAATGAATTCGACTGTATGTAAAGTAAAATGTAAATTTTTTTTTAAGTAATAGAAAAACCCAAAGATAAAAAGAGAGTAAATGTAGAAACCTGTGAGAATACAACCTATAAGACAGATGCTTAACAATGGGTATTCCTTTCTTTTTAAAATTGTATTCTTAAATTCTTTTACTATTTACTATATTATTTTTATTACAAAACATACATAAAACCACACAAAACTAATTCATGATTTAATGAATTACCAGAAGGTAAATATCCTTGTAACCAATATGCAGGTCAAGATGGAACGTTATGAGGCACCTGGGTGGCTCAGTGGGTTAAAGCCTCTGCCTTCAGCTCAGGTCATGACCTCGGGGTCCTGGGATCGAGCCCCACATCAGGCTCTCTGCTCAGTGGGGAGCCCTGCTTCTTCCTCTCTCTCTGCCTGCCTCTCTGCCTACTTGTGATCTCTGTCTGTCAAATAAATAAATAAAATCTTTAAAAAAAATTGCCCTAAATTGGGATGTCTTGGTACATCCCAAATATATCAAGATAAAATACCTCAGGTGGTCCTAACGATTCTTGCAATTCAGATTCAGGCCTCTGGGTTTTTTACTTAATCTCTTCATTTTATCTCCTTTTGCCTACAACCAAATTTTTGGCTCCTCAGGACACAAGAGTGGATAGAATTACAGTATTAATATTTGACTACTCTTAGCCTGCATTATAACAAGGACAGGGTAAAATATATACAATCTTGAGTGATTTACCCTTTGATTTTGAGACATAATTAATGAAACCAACATTGTGCTGGTAAACTGTTTTAAGATTGTATATACAGAAACAAATTATTATCCATCTTAATTTTTTAAGAAAGATTTTGTTTATTTATCTTAGAGAGAGAGATAACATGAGCAGAGGTAGAGGCAGAGGGAAAGGGAAAGAATGTCAAAAAGACTCTGCAATGAGCGTGGAATCCCAGGCAGGGCCCTATCTCACGACCCTGAGATCATGACCTGAATCGAAACCAGGAGTTGGATGCTTAACAGACTGAGCCACCCAGGAGCTCCCCCTCAATGTTTTTTATTCAGGCTTGATTAAAAATTAAAGGGGCACCTGGGTGCCTCAGTACATTAAACATCTGCCTTTGGCTCAGGTCATGATTCTGTGGTCCTGGGATCGAGCCCCGCCTCGGGCTCCCTGCTCGTTGGAAAGTCTGCTTCTCCCTCTCCTTCTGCCCCTCTGCTCTGTCTCTCGTGTTCTCTCTCTCTCAAATAAATAAATAAACTCTTCAAAAAAAATTAAAGTTAACATCAGAAGACAAATTCGTTTTGAAACAGAAAATTCTAGAAGCCAGATCTAAGTACTTTTGTAAATTAAAAGCACTGGATTAACACTTAGCCTTAAAATAGATTATTAGATCAATAAGGAAGATAGGGAGTGAATATTTACATTATGACTTGCCATAGAGTGTGAGTTAAACCTATTTGTCATAAATTGTAGTTTGATCTATTTGCTAAGACAACAAAGAGCTTCCTTTAATACTGAAAGTTTGTGTTAATAGTTTCAAGGACAGTTGAGAGATGATAACCCATCTGCTAGAATATGTGCTGTAGAGAACTGGGTTTGTTCACTTGAAATTGCAAACTGTGTTTGCAATAGAAAGCTGTCGTCACTCACCACTTTATTTTGACTAACCAGCTGACTGTGACCTCACTGAACCAGCATTTTGCAAATAAAAGACAACTCTAATACACAAATTTTAAATCATAACAAATGTTCTTCTCTCTAGAGTATATTACGTATCAATATATGTATTAACTTTCACATATCAAGTGCTACTTCTGAAGATTAAATTTTATATTGGATATATAAGTTTGGCAATAAAAAAAGCCTGTTGATCTTAAAAAGTAAGAGAGCCAGTTATTTTACCAATAGAATGAGTTTATTTGAGAATACCAGAGCTGCAACTTCTGCAGCTTGGGACAAGCAAACCATAGCAAAGCATAGGCAAGTCCAGAGAAGAGAGAAGAGGTTGCTTTTACTGGGGAAATGAGGAAGCTGGGTGGGGCTGTTTTGCTGCATTCTCATTGGTCTGTTGCTGGGCAAAGAGAAATTCTTCCTTCCTCCTGCTGCAGTCTGTAAAGTAAGCTTCCTGTTGGGGAATGTGAGGTATTCTTATGGCAGGTGGTAGTGCCTGAGAGCTCCTCCTTCAGGGTTTCCAGACTTCCATTTTAATTTGTTTCCCTTTTTGATCAAGATCTTTCCTCAAAAGCATAGCTGATTGGGAGTAGCTTTTTGTATTTAGAGGTTTCAATCCTGAGTGCCAGGAAAGCCCTTTCTGGGTTGTCACATCCCACAACAGGGGAAAAGTGCACAGATTAAAAGGGACTTAAGCCACATTTGGTAGGAGGGAGAACCATCAGGCATTTCCCAACTGAGATAAGCATTGGAAATCATCTTGGACCTCTGAGCTAACATTACCCTAGTGGGCTTAACATTTCTATTAAGGTTTGACAGGCAACAGGTATAAAGCTTAATAATGATTATACAGAATAAGATTGAGAAGCAGACATTCTTCAAGGAACTTTCCTAGGCTAAAGGTGTCCCTTCTAAAAGCCTTGTAACAGTTAAATGAGTTGGTTCATTTGTATTTCTCTTGGATACAGGGGAACACAGTATTTAAACCAGGAAGACTAAAGGATCTCTGGCATTATGAACAGATGGAATTTCTGGTGACAGATGTAATTGTCAGAAAGGTTTTCCCCTTTTGCAATATGTTGGACCAAGAAAGAAAGAGAGGAAATAAGGTAAAGAATCAACAGTGAGAAAAAAATATGTAGGCCTAGTCCAGTCATCTTGGGAAAGCTATCCCCTCCTGCTGTATGTCAAGTCAGGGTTTAGTGCTTTTTCTAGTTGTGACACATGGATCCAAGAGCCTATTCCTTGGGGTTTGATAGCACAAGAGTGGGTTAACAGTACCTGTAGGAGCCTGTTCAGTGGGGTTGAAGAGTCTTTCTGGAGAGCTCTTCCTCAACAGATGAAATCTCCAGGCTGTCAGATATGGTGTTTAATGTCTTTGTCTTTGGGGAACATGCTTCTGATTCTTCTACTAAAGCACAGTTATTCTCAACAGAAACTACTAGGCCTTTGCAATTTTGAATTAAACACCCTCTCCTCCTTTACCAGCTGTGGATTAGAAGAAGTAGGAGCCAAGTACATTGAGCACCCTATGATTATCTCAAAAGGTTAGAGTTTATGAGTTCCAAAGAGGGTAGACCTGAGATTAGGGAGGTTCCACAGGTAGAGGCGATCTTTCCTAGTAGTAGTTGAGCAGAACTAGCAGTGGCTATCTACAAGGGAAGGCTTCAATTCAATGAGAAAACATACAAACAATTACCAAGGGTCGTCTGGGTGGCTCAGTGGGTTGGGGCCTCTGCCTTCGGCTCAGGTCATGATCCCAGAGTCCTGGGATCAAGCCCCGCATTGGGCTCTCTGCTCATTGGGGAGTCTGCTTCCCCTTTTCTCTCTGCCTGCCTCTCTGCCTACTTGTGGTCTTTGTCTGTCAAATAAATAAATAAAATCTTAAGAAAAAACAATTACCAAGACATATTTATATACATGAAATGGGGTAGCTGAATAAAATCCACTTGTCAAATCTCAAGTAGTCCAATGGACAATTTAAAGTGTCTGAGAACAGTGTGAACAGGTTTTCCTGAATTGTACTTCAGACAGGGGAGAAAGCAAAGTAGGCACTTTTTGCAGGCTTGTTAATATGTCCCCACCTGTATTGGTTCAGGAAGTTTATCATTTTATCAGTAGACCATGATTCAATTTAGGAACTTTAGATAATCTCTGGCAGAACTGGATTATTCGGCCCAAGCCAGAGTTTTTTTTTATTGAACCAACAGTTATAAGATTTCCCATATTGTTTTTCCTTTTTGGGGGCCAATTTGGACATCTCTGGTCAATTTTTTCTAGATTATCACTTGGGGGAACATTCCTTTGGATAATGGCATAGGCTTGGTTGTTCATTCCTTTGAAAGCATGCTCTTTGAAGGAATATCAGCAGGATGGAAACCACTTTTAGCCTCCAGGCAATCATATCAGGAATGCCCAGGTACTTTAAAATGGAGAAGGGCACCTGGGTGGCTCAGTGGGTTAAGCCTCTGCCTTCAGCTCAGGTCATGATCTCAGGGTCCTGGGATTGAGCCCCACATCGGGCTCTCTGCTCAGCGGGGAGCCTGCTTCCTCCTCTCTCTGCCTGCTTCTCTGCCTACTTGTGATCTCTATCAAGTAAATAAAAAAAATAAAATTAAAAAAAATAAAATGGAGAAAGCAGCTGGCAAGGATATGGCATCTAATAATTCCTGGACATAAAGGCTGGTTTTTTGTTTGTTTGTTTGTTTTTATTTTTTTTGTTTTTGTCCCCACTGGAAAGGAGGAAGCCTCACTAATACCATGTCCTTCCAAAGTCATGAGCTACAGCAAAGACATACCTTCTATCAGTATTAATGTTTATAATTTCTCCCCTTGCTGAAATGCAGGCCTAAGCAAGAGTGTACAGTCCAGCCTGTTGAGCCAAGGTAGCCAAGGGCAAAGGTTTTGCCTCAACAATTTTGTAGGGAGTTGCAACAGAATACCCAGCATTTACCATTTTCTCCTTTTAAATAAGGACCATCAGTAAATTACAAAACGTCGGCATTATCTAAAGGAGTTTCCTGTACATCATCACATGGGGCCGGGAGGTGATCTGGCAGCCATGAGGAGTACCATCCATAGCAAAGGGAAGAAGGGTGACATGGTTACGATTATTCCAGTGACAAAGAGTTAAATGAAGCGTGGTTAGCAAGAGGATTTCATAGGAGGCGAGAGGACTGGCCAAAATGTGTTAAGTGTGATGAGATTTCAGGGGGTGCTTCTACTGCATAGGGCGGTAGATTGTTAGAAGGGATTCCATGACTAGCTCTCCAGTGGCCTTGACTAACAAGGTGGTGGCCCTGAAGCAAGGTGGGGGGGGCGCGTATCTTTGTGCCATAGGGTATAGCTGTTGGCTATAATACCATGTCAGTTGATGGTGGTTCCTTGTTTTTGGATGAGTTACCTAAGGGCGTTACCTTCCCTTTCAAATACAAAAAGAAAAAATGGAAGTTGACTATTGATATGGCCAAGGGCAGGGGAATTAAGCTTTCCTTTAGAGCTTTCAAGGTTAAGTTTACCCTGATCGTCCCAAATAACAGGGTCAGGTTTTTTATTTTTGATAAAACATGTAGGAGTTGGGCCATAAGAGGGAAATTTGGAATCCAATTTTGATAGTAGTCTGCTAGCCCAAGAAAACCTCTTAATTGGCTCTTAGTTTCAGGTTTAGAAAAGTTCAGGATACCATGAAACCCATTGGGACCTAAATATAGCCCTTGTTCTCAAAGCAGGTGCTCCAAATATTAAACCTGAGTTTAAGCAAACTAAAGTTTCTCCTTGAAGAATTTATTGTTCCCATAAAACTTTTTACAAATTTTAGAAATTTTAACAAGTGGATGCTGTCTTCCTATAGAGGCCTGAAAAGAGGAGCAGAGAAGTCATCTATATACTGTCATAAAGTACAGCCTCTAGGTAACTTTATATCATCTAAATCTGCTTTAAAGATTTAGAAAGGACTTTAAGGTTTTGAAGCTTTACTGTCAGGTGTATTGTTTCTCTTCCCTAGAAAAGGCAAAGAGATACTGGCTAGCCTTATCCACAGGGATACTAAATAAGGCACTATATGAATCTAATCTAACAAAGTATGGAGAGTTGGAACACCAGGGTGATGAAGGATAACAATATTGTTTATGGTTCAGAGATTCTGGATAAATCACCTGTGGTCAGTGGGTTTCCTCACGGGCAAAATAGGAGTATTACAAGGACTAGTGCATGGTGAGGAGGCCCTTGGCCTCATAATATTCCATTGATGCCTTGAACGGCTTTTTTGTTTATAGGGTATTGATTAAGTCTGGGAGAGATTTTGAGGGATATATTTGGCTCTTAATAGGAGGTGCCCTGTGGATTCTACCAATATCAGTTGAAGATTTTGCCCATATTGAAGGTGAAAGCTGATCCAATAGGGACAAATGGTTAGTGTCCATAAAATTAGCTCCAGTGCCATCAGAGAAGGACCAAATAAAAGATGTTGAAGGGTCATTTGATTCACCTGGTTGGCTATTTGTTTGCTGCTATCAAATTCTAAAATTATCTCCCCCTTTTGGGAGAAATTCCAGCAAGGTAGTTCTTTAAGAAATCAGAGCTCAATATATGAACAAGGGTGGAAGAACTGAGGAGGAAAGAATGAGTTTCTCTAAAAGGACCTAAAAAAAAAAAAAAGGAGAAAAAATGGGCTTATAGATAGAAGCCTGTTGAAGTTTGTTAGAGACCCCCGCTATTTGAAGGATTTCAATACTTTGAGGCAGGAACTGTTTAATAACAGTGGGGTTGAGCACCAAGCATGTAGCTCCAGTGTCAATGATGGAGAAATTCATTCCCAATCTGAAGAGTTATTTATCTAAGCTGGTTACAAGGAAGGATTGGAAGAAGGCCTTGTGATTCCTTGGAGTCCCCAGATTGGGAGTTAGGAGGGCACTGGAAAGGCTGGTTAGAGGGCTAAGGGCACCTGGAGTGCTTAAGTGTGTAACAGTCTTTCCTTCAACATCCTGGATTTTTGCAATAGGGGTAGAGACGGAGAGGGGTTTAGTTTTGTTCAATGGCCTCCATTTATTGGAACTGAAAAATAAGGATTTTAGTGGCCTTCCTCTCAATTGAATCCTCTAGGGTACAGTGAGATGATTTGCATTTTCAGCACAATGGAAAGATCTCAGTTCAGTCTATTAATGAACATAGAGAGCAAGGCTATGTGAGTGGACTTAACATCCATAGGAAGGCCAGAATTTTCCCTGAAAACAATTTGGAGTTGATTCTTATAGTTATGCACAGGTTCACGGCATTTCTGAGTACAAATCTGAATCTTATTTCAATCGACAGGTTTTGAGAAGTAGTGAAGTAGTAGTTTAGTGATTGCTGAACCTGATCATATAACAAAGCAATTACCTGCACAGTTGTAGAGATTCTGAAAACAGAATCAACTCAGTTAGCTGTTTCATCTACTGTAGGGCTTGGCCTTCACCAATGAACATGTGAACTAGCTGGTACAAATTGAGGAACTCAGTTAGTAAGTCCGGGTGGTTATATTACGGCCTTGGCAAATTTATGAGGATTTTCAGTAATTCTAGGAAAATCTTTGATGATGGTTTATAGTATGGCTTTAGTCCAGGGGCTATAGGAAATTAGGGTCTGAGCATGAGACTCCTCAGAGGATTTAATTTTAAAAGGGCAGGTTCTAATGGACTTCGAGGAGGAGGGAACAGGGACAGGTTCTAAGAAAAAGGGAAGTTCAGTGAGAGAATTGGAATGAGGAATTAGATGGTATAAAAGACATAGAGGTAATGATAAAAGAGATGGGAGAGGGAGAAAAGGCCTCAAAATCTTCTTAAATTTCTTTTGTTTGTGTGCCTTGATTAGTTTAGAAATGGTACTTTGAAAAGAGGTGATTTTAGAGTCCTGAATACTCTTGGAAGCCTCAAGATTCCAATTGAAATAGGCATCCCACTCAGTGTGTTTTATTTTACAGTCAGGGCTTTCTAACTTGGTTCTAAGAAAAACAAGTTTGAGGAGATCAAAAATCCCCCATAATGGTCACTGGAGTTCTAAATTATGTATTGTTACATTGGTCCAATTAGTTAAAAATGTGCACAAGAAGGAACTGTAATTTTTTAAAATTTTATTTATTTGTCAGAGAGAACACAGCCAGGCAGAGTGGAAGGCAGAGGCAGAGGGAGAAGCAGGCTCCCTCCCAAGCAAGGAGCCAGATGTGGGACTCGGTCCCAGGACGCTGGGATCATGACCTGAGCCAAGCCGAACATAGCCGCTTAACCGACTGAGCCACCCAGGCATCCCGGAACTGTAGTTTTTAAATGTAAAACCAGCAAGTGTCCATGAAGGATGATCCTGAGAAATTTTAACAGATTGGGACACCATTACTCAAAAACCAGAGGTTCAGGAAGCAGAGAGTATTCACCAGGAAGGACAATGCCTTCATAAAAATGACAACATCAAAAAACCAGATCCTGAGTAAAGTCAGCCGAAAAGTCACCCAAAAGGAGGGAGCTCAGATCTGAACCGAATGAAAAGAGATGACTCACGGAAGCAGAGAGAGACAGAGCGCACAGGAGCTTAGGTGAGTACCTCACACAGTTCACAGTTCTGGGGTTGTTATTCTCATAGGGGTTTATCTTGTTCAAGTACCTTTGTGGTTTTGATGTGATGTTGACCTTAAAACAACAACAACAGAAAATCCAGTTATTTTACCAGCAAAATGAGCTTACTCAGGAATAACAAAGGAATTTCCACAAGCAAACTATGACAAATTAATAGACAAGTCTAGAGAATACACGAGAGGGGCTTGCTCTTACAGGGCAAAAGAGCTGGCAGGGGCTGTTTTGCTGCATTCTCATTGGCTGAGCTGTTGCTGGGCAAGGAGAGATTCTTCTTTCTACATGCTGCTGTCTGTCACTGTAAGCATCCTCCTGTTGGGAAATATGAGGTATTCTCTTATGGCAAAAGGTAGTGTGTGAGAGCTCCCCCTTTAGGGCTTCCAGACTCCCATCTTTTTTGTTGTTGTTGTTCAGTTGGCCACTGTATAGTACATCACTAGTTTTTGGTGTAGTGTTCTGTGATTCATTAGTTACGTATAACACCCAGTGCTCATCACATCATGTGCCCTCCTTAATACACATTACCCTGTTATTCCCTCCCCCCAACCCCCTTTCTTGTGAAACCCTCCGTTTGTTTCCCAGGTTCCATAAGTCACTCATGATTCCTCCCCTCTCTGATTTCTCCCCCTTCAGATTTCCCTCCCTTCCCCTATTGTCCTCCGTGCTATTGTTTATGTTCCACATATGAGTGAAACCATATGATAATTGCCACTCTCTGCTTGACTTACTTCACTTAGCATAATCCCCTCTTATATCAGTTAGAATGACGAATCAGTTAAATTAACAAAACAGGAAACAACAAATGTTGGTGAGGATGTGGAGAAAAGGGAACCCTCTTACACTGTTGGTGGGAATGCAAGCTGGTGCAGCCACTCTGGAAAACAGTATGGGGGTTCCTCAGGATGTTAAAAATAGACCTACCCTACGACCCAGCAATTGCACTTCTGGGTATTTACCCTAAAAAATACAGATGTAGTGAAAAGAAGGGGCACATGTGCCCCAAGGTTCATAGCAGTATTACTAACAATAGCCAAACTGTGGGAGGAGCCGAGATGCCCTTCAACAGATGAATGGATAAAGAAGATGTGGTACACATATACAATGGAATATTATTCAGCCATCAGAAAGGATGAACACCCACCATTTACAGACTCCATCTTTAAGGGAGTTAAGCTACAAGGTTATACACTTACACATTTACACAGATTAAGTTAAATTATACAGATCTATATTAAATTGCTAGGCTTATCTTCCATTTTAAACAATTGTTACACCATTTCCTTTTTTAAAGTGTTGAATTGGTGGTTGAAGACATTACCTTACAGATCTAGCTATATAGTATTTGCTATTCATTGCAAACATGTAACTCAAAAGAGATAAGTAACTCAAAAGAGACTCCATGATAAAGATGAATCAATAAAATAGAAAACATAGAAGAAAAGGCAGAAAAGCCTAAATAGAAATAATTTAGTGATCAATAAACAACAAAACAGGTAGAATGAGAAAGTTTAAATGATAAAAAAAAATGCTTGAATCAATCAGAAAAAATCAAAGTGAGGTTTGTCTCAAGTATGAAATTCACTATTTCATTTTGGGTATGCTAAAAGGGGGGCTGCTTTTCCTTATATATCTTTGGCTCAATTCAGGCTTTGCTAACAGTAGAAAGCTGTTTGCTTTCTACTGTTTCTAAATTTGCCAGTTCACCTTGATTTACTACCTTTTGTTTTAAAACATAACCACTTTTGTCTACTGGCTCTGTTTATTTGACATTTTCCCTCTCCTCTTTTGCTTGCCTTTTCCCTGGGGTGGCCTGAGACTCCAGGGGCTGACATGGTGTCCTGGCACTGGGGGGTGGGACACCTGGGAGTGGTTCTGCCTCTGCCCTCACTGGCCTCTGCCCTTTGGGCTCAGCCATGGGCTATGTCCACCCAGCTCCCTTGCTGATATCTTCAGCTCTACTATAGCTTGCATAGCGTGAGCCCACACACATTGCTGCTTCTTTGTCCCAGTTGTGAACCTCTTCCATCTGTAGCCTACCTCTCTGTCCTTTTTCAGGGAAAGTGACAACTGCAGAGGCTTTTCTGTGCCACCTGGGCATGCCTGGTTCTCTGTGGGGCTGCTCTCAGGTCTGCTTACCCAGACACTGCCCTCAGCATCGCTAATTCATTGCCTTAAGTCAGGCTGAACTTGGGGCTTCTCTAGGGTCCTTCTCTCAGTTTCCTCAGGTCACATCTGGGAAAGGAGGCACAAAACTCCTCTGTTCTGGAGGTCCCCAAACTCATTAGAAAGATCTCATTGACCCTACAACATTGGGGCTCAGTCTATACAGGAAGCCGCCTGGCTCCAGGCTCTTCTCAAAAACCATGCATCTCCACCCATGTCCTTTTGACATTTCCCTCTTCAACCACTGGTTGAATTCTTATCTGCTTTTGGGAGAGGAAACAGCTCTGATGTCATCGTGCTCTTCTCCCCACAGCCCCTCTCCCCACAGAGGGAAATAAATGACTTTCTGTGGAGCCTCCAGGCCCAAACTCTAACACAAATAAGGCACCTCTGATTCTTGACGAGTAGGAGACTAGCTGAGGCTGCTGGTACCCTCCAAACCTGACAGGGGGCCTCAGGGAAGAGGAAAGTATATGGAGCTGAGAAAAAGTGAATAAAATAATAAATGAATAAAGTAAATAAAAGTAAATGAATAAAACAGTAAATTACCAGAAAATGAATAAAGTAAGGGAAAATTTGAGTGGAAACTTCATGGGCAGTTATTAGGGTAATGTAGCCTGGTATGTGGGGGATAAGAACAGAAAGCCTGGTTAGATATAGGCAGACCTCCAACTCCTGACTATTTCTCCTCTCCTTCCATTCCTTGAGACCCAGGGGAATAGAACAAGGCAGAAAACTTTAAATAGAACAGCCTTGGGGTAGAAGACTAACTGGGGTTTCCTGAGGGGCCCAGTTGCCTTGTGAAGAGAAACACAGGAATGGTAATTCCGATCTATGGCACCATAGGCTCTGGCATCTGCCCTTAAACCTATCTCTTAACCTACCTCTAAACTTGCCCATTCAACCTACCAGGAGGACACAAACTAAGTCCCTGGCATCAGCCCATCTTCTGAACCATGTTGCTAATCATGGAAGCTATGACAATAACTACAACTTGCTACCAATATTCATTTTTAATTTTTCCTAAGTTAAGAAAAATGATCCATTTTTAGCTAAACACATGATTACCCAGAATAAAAACTATGTTCCTCAGCCTTCTTTGTAGCTAATTGTGTCCATATGACACAGAATATTTTTTACAACTAGATGCTAATAATACATTTGAGACCTATAAAAGTGACTTTCTAGTAAAAATAGAAAATACTAATATTTTCACAAAAAGATAACTTGAATAGGCTAATAATAATCATAAAACCAATGAAACTGGTATTCATCAGAGATCTCCCCCAATCACCCTAAAAGCTCCAGATTCAGAGAGAGTGTTATAGTTGAATTCCACAAAGCCTTTGGGAAATAGATAATACTTGTTTAATACAAGTTGTTTCTGAAAATAGGAAAAAAACATACCCAACTCTTTTTCTTTTCATGAGGTTAGTTTAACCTTGCTTCCAAAATTGAATAAGGAAAGGAAAAGGAAAGAAAGTTATAGGCCCATTTTCACTTATTAACAAAGTCATAAAATTATAAGTAAACAATTAATTAAATCAAATAGCATATTAAAATATATTATGATCAAGTAACTTCTTCAAGAATGCAAAGACATTCTAAAATCTGAGAAATCTATTAATATAGCTCATTACTTCAGTGAAATAAGAGAAAAATGACATGACTATTTCAATGGATGTAGAAAGAGTATTTGATAAGTTCATATCTATAATTAAAAAATAAACCCTAAGGAAACTTGGAGTAAATGAGAGCTACCTTAATTTCATGAAGTCTATACATCAAAAACTAATGGTAATCAATTTTCTAAATGAAGAAAAGTTAGACACATTCCTTTGTTAGATCAAGAAACAAAAAAGAGGGGAGGGATGATTAAGAGAATCCAGAAGAATTGACTCACAAATTATTGGAATTAATACTGGAATTTATCAGGGCACCTGGGTGGCTCAGTTGTTAAGTGTCTGCTTTCAGCTTAGGTCATGATCCCAGGGTCCTGGGATCGAGCTCCCTGCACTGCGGGAAGCCTGCTTCTCCCTCTCCCACCCCCCCTGTTTGTGTTCCCTCTCTGGCTGTTTCTCTTTGTCAAATAAATAAAATCTTTAAAAAAATAAAAAAAAATACTGGAATTCATCAAGGGTATTTGATAAAAGATTCTTAGGCAAAAATCAATTACATTCCTTTATACCAATAAGTTAGGTTTATGTATTTTTTCCTTTTATTTTTAAGTGAAGTACAGTTGACATGTAATATTAGTTTCAGATGTAAAACAGTAATTTGACAATTATATACATTACAAAATGCTCACTGCAATAAATAGTTACCCTGTTACAACAAAAGTTATTATAATATTATTGACTATATTCCCTACACTGTACTTTTCATCCCAGTAACTTGTTTATTTTTTATTGTTTTTTTTAAAGATTTTATTTATTTGACAGAGAGAGAGAACACAAGTAGGCCAAGTGGAAGGTAGAGGGAGAGGGAGAAGCAGGCTCTCCACTGAGCAGAGAGCCCATTATGGGGCTCAATCCCAGGACCCTGGGATCGTGACCTGAACTGAAGGCAGACGTTTAAGTGACTGAGCCACCCAGGTGCCCCATGTGACTTGTTTCTTTTATCAATGTAATTTTTGAAATAAAAATATTTTTTTAAAGATTTTATTTATTTGTCAGAAAGAGAGAGAGAAAAAGCACACAAGCAGGCAGAGAGGCAGGCAGAGGCGGAGAGAGAGGCAGGCTCCCTACCAAGCAAGGAGCCGGATGCGGGACTCGATTCCAGGACCCTGGCATCATGACCCGAGCCAAAGGCAGCGGCTTAACCCACTGAGCCACCCAGGTGTCCCTAAAAATCATTTTTAAGGGCAATAAGAAACATAAAGTGTGTTACATTATATGTTTAAATAAAAAAAGCTTAAATAAAAAAATAAAAATTAAAGGAAAAAAAAAAAAGAAACATAAAGTGCCAAGGAACAAATATAGCTGAATAGGTACAAGATCTTTGAAGTGTTTTGACATTTTATCAAAAGATATTAAAGAAAAACTAAATAGATGGAGATATTTATATCTTTTGTGAATAGGTACTCAACATTAAAAGGTTGATTTTTGCCAAATTAATCCATTAAGATTAATACAAATCTTGGATTGATAAGTGTTGATACAATAAAAACTCCATTATTTGGTGGAACTTAATAAGCTGACTCTAAATTTTATATAGAAGAGCAAAGGGCCAAGAAGAGTCAAGAGATATTTTAAGATGAACAAGCAGGGAGACATGCCTTATCAGATATCAATATTTATATTGAAGTTAACTAATTAAAACAGTGTGACGTAAATGCAGAAATAAACACATGGAAAAATGAGACAGTTTAGAGAGTCCAAGAACAGACCTATGCACTAAGAAAACTTTTTGTTTTTTAAAGATTTTATTTATTTATTTGCCAGAGAGAGAGCACAAGCAAGGGGAGCGAGGCAGAAGGAGAAGCAGGCTCCTCAGGACACTGAGATCATGACCTGAGCCAAAGGCAGCCTCTAAGGACTGAGCCACACAGGTGCTCCAAGAAAACTTGCTAAATAAAAGAGATGGTAATACAGATCAGTAGATGGACTATGTGGTCCATCTATGTGGGAAATGGTCCTGGGGAAAATTGTGAACCATATGGGGGAAAGCACAATTAGAGTGCCACATCTCACCATACACAAATGTGACTCCAGCTAATTTAGACTTGGATGTCCAGAGCAAAATTTTAACTCTTTTGGAGAAAAATTTAGAGAAATTACTTTATGTGAGGATATAAAAATATTTTTTAGGAAAGACAAAATAAGTTTAACTGTAAGTAAAAGATTGGAAAATATGACTAGATTTTTCTTTTAAAAATCTGTATTACAGAAGATACCACGGAGGAGATGATAAGCCACAGGCTGTGAGAAGGTATTTACAGTGCAGCTGATAGGCAAAGGATTGGTATTTGATATGTAAAGGATTCCTAAAAAGACAAAAGTAACACTTAACACAATATAGAAATGGCAAAGGGTATAGACAGGTAATTCACAGAAAGCTTTAAAAGGAGTTTAACCTTAAAAGTAACCAAGGAAATGCAAATGAAAACCATAGTGAGGTTCTATTTCACAACTGTATTAACAAAAATTTTAAAGTTTCACTTCTCTAGGAGGTGGGAACAATATTGGTTAACACTGCTGGGATGGGGTTGGGGTGTATAAATTAGAATCATCACTTAGAGCAATTTGGCAAAATGTAGCAGAGTTGAAAATGCTTATTCCCTATAATGCTGCAATTCTACTTCAAGATGTATACCCTAGAAACTTGTACAGGTACACAGCATATACAGGATGCTCACTGCAGCATTTCTTATAATGGCAAATAACTAGAAATCTCATTGATGCCTATGAATTCTGAGTGACAGAACAGATAAATAAATGATGTATCTTCACACTCATTTATTGGCCATGCGACCTAGAGCTTAACCCTCTGTATTTTTGTTTCTGTGTGTAATGATGAAGATCACAATTGTACTGATCTCAGTAGAGAAGATTTTTGAGGATAAAATGAGTCTGTGTTGTAAAATACTTAGAACAGCGTCAAGCATAAAATAAAATCTATTAATAGCAGTAGCAGAGAAGTGGGCTGAAATGTTAGAGTCCCCATTCCCAGGGAGGAAAACAGGATTTCATTAAAAAGATCCTAGCTGAAGCCAGAAGAATGACAGGATCTAAAGGGCAAAAAGTACTACAGACCAATGTCAAAGATAAACAGAATTGAAGGCTCAAAAGCAAGAAAGAAACTAAATTGTTCAAAATCAAGCCTGTGGACAATAAGTTTGTGTTGGAATTCCCGCTTGGGTGGCTTAGGGGAGTTCATTTATGGACAGGGCATCTGGAAGTAACTACTTCTTAAATAACCAAATACTTCATCTTTCTATCTGGAACTTGAGATCCATTCCTCCTCCTTTCTGCTCATCTCCTTTTTCTCCTCTCTTCTCTTTTTTTAATCTGGAGAAAAGTTTATATATGTTCTGCCACTCAGAATGGATAAATATTAATATTTGATAATATTTACTTCAAATAATTTTAATCAAAGAGAACTACAAATAAAGTTGTCCCTCTCCTCAGTCCCATTCATCTCCTTCCCTGCCCAAGCACAGTCATGAAGTCATGAAGTCATGAAGTAACACAACTTTTCAAAGTATGAACTAGATTCTCCCAGTCCACACTTTGAAAAGTTGTGTTACTTCACTCATTATCAGGAAAATACAAATCAAAACCATGATGAGATACCACCTCACACCTGTCAGAATGGCTAAAATTAGCAACACAAGAAGAAAATGTTAGCAAGGATGAGGGCAAAGGGAATACTCTCACTATTGATGGGAATCAAACTGGTGCAGCCATTCTGGGAAACAGTATGGAATGTCAACAAAAAGTTAAAAAATAGAACTATCCTGCAATTCAACAGTTACACTAGGTATATACCCAAAAGATACAAAAGTACAGATTTGAAGGGGTACATGCACCTGATGTTCATAGCAGCATTATTGACAGTAGCTAAACTATGGAAAGAGCCCAAATGTCCATCAGTTAATGAATGGATAAAAAAGATGTGGTGTAGGGGCACCTGGGTGGCTCAGTGGGTTAAAGCCTCTGCCTTCAGCTCAGGTCATGATCTCAGGGTCCTGGGATCCCACATCGGGCTCTCTGCTCAGCAGGGAGCCTGCTTCCTCCTCTCTTTCTGTCTGCCTCTCTGCCTACTTGATCTCTGTCTGTCAAATAAATAAATAAAATCTTTAAAAAAAATCATTTGGGAAAGTGCTGATCAGCATTTGGCATGAAGTTATCCAAGATGAAGCAAAAGACATATTACAAAGAGAGGCATAAGGCTAGAAAAAGTCAGAGCTTGTGGGAGGCTTTGTTTTAATAAAGGATGGGAGAAGTATGAGCATGTTATAGGCTAGAAAAAGGAGCTGAAGGAGATGATGAAATGGAAGTCACAAGAAAGGAATAATCTATAGTGTCTAGTAAAGACTCTAATATTCCCAGCAACCAAATGAGGTAGGTAATATTATTGAACACATTTTTCAGATGAGAAAATGGACGCTTCAAGGGTTAGAGTAAGTTGGCCAGGGTCACACAGCTGGTTAATGGCAGATCTGGGCTGCAAGGTCAGGTGTGATCCCAGCTGTGCTCTCTCCACTGTGTCATGCTCTCTTCCAAGTCCTAGTGATTTTGTTTTCTACATCTCTTTCCAAAATTTCCTCTTCTTTTGGAACACCAGCAGATAATAAGTCAAGCTTGGCACATTTTAAATTGTGATTCATAGGAAACAAGCTTTATTTTTTCCTTCCATGTCATCACACCCTCTCCCCTGCCTCTGAATACTCTCAGATCACTTTCCCAACCCCCTTCTCTGCCTCCAGCTCTTCTCATATGATGGTGAACTCATCATAATCATCATATATGTACACATACATTATAAATACACATGGAAAATACTATGTATTTTACTATGTATATAATATATGTATGTCTTTTTATGCATATATGTTTAAAACATTTACATTATTAATCTGTGATATAATTATTTGCAAAATTCTCCCCCACCCATTAAATTTCCTACCTAAACTCATAATTCTTGTCTTGTGAATTTATAGTCAACTGCTGGGGGGAAAATATAGTGGTTGTGAATTGCAGATAATAACTTTGGGTGGGATTTCTAAACCCTCAACCGGAATTTTTATTTGGTTATTTTGCTACTACTTTAGACTCTATTTTTACAGTTCTGAAGCTTCAGTAAAATTTTATTAGCATTCTGGGAAGGGATGGGTTAATTAGAAATGTAGACAAGGAGAAGCTAGCCAATGTAATTTACTTAGATTTTCAAAAGGCTTCTGACAAATTTCCAAAGCAAATACTATATTAGATAATTATATGAAAATATTTTGTTATGAAGTGAATGTTGGCTTAAAAATAAGCTCTGGCAGTACATGGACATCTTTAACATAGATAACCGTAAAAATTTTAATAACACCTGTTTCCTGAGCCACATGAATGTTTTAAAGTGCATTGAGTAATGAAAATAGTGTTATTGCCAGGATATGCCTATAAACTTTAATTAAAAATGAGGGTACTTTCAATGCATGAGAGATCTGGGAGACTGACCTTTTTTCCCAAATCTCATCCTGTACAGAGCAATATGTTTCCATGTGGTTACCATTGTCAGTAGGGAGCAAGTCTACAAATGAGCTTGTTCTACTATTACCAGATCTTAGAATTAAGTCTTATCTTTACTTTCTTTACCTATACTGCCTTCTCTTCCACCACTCTTCTGTTTATTTATTTTTCCCTGTTTATGTTTTGAGCTTTAAAAAAATATTTTAAAATATTTGAAATTTTTAAAAATAAATCTCTATAATATATCCTAAGGTAATGTAGGGATGAACTTGAAGATTTCTATTTCTCTCTCTGTGTTAGCATCAGTGTGTGTTTCTCATCAACAGTTTTGTTGTTTTCTTTTTGTGATATTCATATCTTCATAAATGGGCATGGGAATATAGTCAGTAAGGTGTCCAATTAGCAGAGTGGTCTTAAATAAAGAGCAATGTCTTTTATATTCTAATAGGACTCTGATTTATATTAACTCACTTAACCAGAAATATGAAAGGATAATTGGTAGAAATATCTTTCTGGCAGGTATATGCCTAGATGAAACAAAGTATAATCACTATGTGCCCATGGACCCTTGCAACTCAAGTGCCTCACCAGCTCTCTGGGGGAAGAAGATATCATCTTTCCCTGTACAACACTTATGACTTATTTGGGAAGAGAGAACTAGTACATAAGGAACACAAGGGAATTCTGCAAGGGGTTGTGTAATTTAGTGTTAACACTGTGGAACATACAGAACTGTCCTGACACAAAATTTTGACATTTGCTTAGCCTTATTTCTCTCATCCTTATTTCTCTGCTCCTCTCTTCCTCCCTGGGTCTTCCTCTCTAATTTCCCAGATACCCAGAGCATTCCCACCACCTCTCAACTCAAGTACCTATCTTGAATTCAAGATGGCATCAATTATAAAACATTGTATCTATAAAAAATGATGCCAATTAAATTACATTACAATGCATTCTTATCATTTAAAAATTGAAATCATTAGTTACACTTAATTTTTTTACACATAGTACTTTTTTACATACAGAAAAAGAAAAATAAAGTTGATTAAATGGTTGAATCATTAAGATTTTCCCAAACCTTCACAACTTCCAATAAAATGTTATGAAACTAATTTGTGTTTATTGAGCTATAGATGACTACTCCTAGATTCAGTTTCATTTTAACAGGCTTCTTATTCAACCTGAAGTCAACACACCTACATATTCTGTACTACAGAGGATCAGGCAAGTGCAGATAAAGTTAAATAAAGAGGGTAAGATTTGAAATGGATACTGTAAAATGGATGAGATTACACAGTTGGGGGTGGGATGCAAGAGGTGGAAAAGGGGGAAAGTTGAAAAAATAAACCCCTGTGATGTTTGATTATTGAGTTGTAAATAAGATATTACAAGAACCAGTTTAAGATTAGAAACAGTTCATTCGGGGCGCCTGGGTGGCTCTGTGGGTTAAGCCTCTGCCTTCAACTCAGGTCATGATCTCAGAGTCCTGGGATCAAGCCCCATATTGGGCTCTCTGTTAAACAGGGAGCCTGCTTCCCCCTCTCTCTGCCTGCCTCTCTGCCTACTTGTGATCTCTCTCTCTCTGTCAAATAAATAAATAAAATCTTAAAAAAAGAAAAGAAAAGAAAAGAAACAGTTCATTCAAGAATAAGTAAAATAAAAAACATGTGAACTCAGGGTTATCCACTAAAACTGCCATTAATATCAAAATATCCAGACTGAAATAAAGCTCCTAATCACAGGTAACAGAAGAAAGAATAAAAGAATAGAGGCTGTCACATGGAATATTATGCAGATATGTGAAAGTATAATATTGAGTGAAAAAGGAAGATACACAGTTGCCTGGGTGGCTCAGTTGGTTAAGCATCTGCCTTTGGCTCAGGTCATGATCTCGGAGTCCTGGGATTGAGCCCTGCTTCTTCCTCTCCCACTCCCCCTGTTTGTGTTCTCTCTATCTCTGTCAAATAAGTAAATCTTTTTTTTTTTTAATTGAAATATGAAATTACGGGGAGGAGTCAAGATGGCGGAGAAGTAGCAGGCTGAGACAACATCAGGAAGCAGGAGATCAGCTAAATAGCCTATCAAACCATTCCGAACACCTACGAATCCAACAGGAGATGGAAGAGAAGAAAAACAACAATTCTAGAAACAGAAAATCGACCACTTTCTAAAAGGTAGGACCAGCTGAGAAGTGAATCCAACGCGACCGGAAGATAGACCCCGGGGGAAGGGGCCGGCTCCTGGCAAGCGGCGGAACAATGGAGCACAAAATCAGGACTTTTAAAAGTCTGCTCCACGGAGGGACATCACTCCAGAGGCTAAACTGGGATGAAGACCTCGCAGGGACAGCGTGGACTCAGGTCTCACAGGGTCACAGAAAGATCGGGGGTGTCTGAGTGTCACAGAGCTCACAGATATTAGAGCAGGGAAGCCGGCTGCGGAGACAGAGCCGAGGAGTGAACTCTGAACTCGGGGATTCCGAGAGCCATGGTCTGTGACACGGGCCGGTGCTCTGTGCAAGGGGTCCCCACAAGATCCGGGGAGACTCTGACCTGGGAGAGCTCAGGGATCTATGGGGTTCGGAGACTCCAGGTGGGACTCTGCCAGAGACAGAGACGCTTGGTCACAGGCTGGGTGAGCTCGGAGCACAGCCAGAAGCCAGTGAGACGGGACTGACTACACACTATTTTCTCCAAGCGCGGCCGGAGGCTGGGGAGACAGGAGTGATTAAGCGCTTTTCTCTGAAGGCGCACTGAAGACTGGGGCCCCGAGCTCTCGGCTCCTCCGAGCTGGAGATTGGGAGGCCGCCATTTTCATTCCCGTCCTCCGGAACTCTACGGAAAGTGTTCAGGGAACAAAAGCTCCCGAAAGCGAACCTGAGAGGATTACTTAGCCCAGCCCCTGGTAAGGGCGGTGCAATTCCGCCTGAGGCAGAGACACTTGAAAATCAGTACAACAGGCCCCTCCCCCAGAAGATCAACAAGAAATCCAGCCAAGACCAAGTTCACTTAACAAGGAGAACAGCGGATTCTTATCTGGACAAAATGACAAGGCGGAAAAACTCACCACAAAAAAAAAGAACAGGAGGCAGGACCGAAGGCTAGGGACCTAATCAATACAGACATTGGTAATATGTCAGATCTGGAATTCAGGACAACGATTCTCAAGGTTCTAGCCGGTCTCGAAAAAGGCATGGAAGATATTAGAGAAACCCTGTCAGGAGAAATAAAAGCCCTTTCTGGGGAAATAAAAGAACTAAAATCTAATCAAGTTGAAATAAAAAAAGCTATTAATGAGGTGCAATCAAAAATAGAGGCTCTTACTGCTGGGATAAATAAGGCAGAAGAAAGAATTAGTGATATAGAAGACCAAATGACAGAGAACAAAGAAGCTGAGCAAAAGAGACAAACAACTACTGGAACACAAGGGGAGAATTCGAGAGATAAGTGATACCATAAGATGAAACAACATTAGAATAATTGGGATTCCAGAAGAAGAAGAAAGAGAAATAGGAGCAGAAGGTATACTGGAGAGGATTATTGTAGAGAATTTCCCTAATATAGCAAGGGGAACAAGCATCAAAATCCAGAAGGTACAGAGAACACCCCTCAAAATCAATAGGAATCGGTCCACACCCCACCATCTAATAGTAAAATTTACAAGTCTTAGCAACAAAGAGAAAATCCTGAAAGCAGCACGGGACAAGAAGTCTGTAACATACAATGGTAAAAATATTAGATTGGCAGCAGACTTATCCACAGAGACCTGGCAGGCTAGAAAGAACTGGCATGATATATTCAGAGCACTAAATGAGAAAAACATGCAGCCAAGAATACTTTATCCAGCTAGGTTATCATTGAAAATAGAAGGAGAGATAAAAAGCTTCCAGGACAAACAAAAACTGAAAGAATTTGTAAACACCAAACCAGCTCTACAGGAAATATTGAAAGGGGTCGTCTAAGCAAAGAGAGACCCTAAAAGTATTATCAGAAAGGAACAGAGACAATATACAGTAACAATCACCTTACAGGCAATACAATGGCACTAAATTCATATCTCTCAATAGTTACCCTGAACGTAAATGGGCTAAATGCCCCAATCAAAAGACACAGGGTTTCAGAATGGATAAAAAAACAAAACCCATCAATATGCTGCCTACAAGAAACTCATTTTAGACCTGAAGACACCTCCAGATTGAAAGTGAGGGGGTGGAAAACAATTTACTATGCTAATGGACATCAGAAAAAAGCTGGGGTGGCAATCCTTATATCAGATCAATTAGAATTTAAGCCAAAGACTATAATAAAAGATGAGGAAGGACACTATATCATACTTAAAGGGTCTGTCCAACAAGAAGATCTAACAATTTTAAATATCTATGCCCCTAACATGGGAGCAGCCAACTATATAAACCAATTAATAACAAAATCAAAGAAACACATTGACAAGAATACAATAATAGTAGGAGACTTTAACACACCCCTCACTGAAATGGACAGATCATCCAAGCAAAAGATCAACAAGGAAATAAAGGTGGTAAATGACACACTGGAGCAGATGGACATCACAGATATATTCAGAACATTCTACCACAAAGCAACAGAATACACATTCTTCTCTAGTGCCCATGGAACATTCTCCAGAATAGATCACATCCTGGGTCATAAATCAGGTCTCAACCGGTATCAAAAGATTGGGATCATTCCCTGCATATTTTCAGACCACAATGCTCTGAAGCTAGAACTCAATCACAAGAGGAAATTTGGAAAGAGCACAAATACATGGAGACTCAACAGCATCCTTCTAAAGAATGAATGGGTCAACCAGGAAATTCAAGAAGAATTGAAAAAAACCATGGAAACAAATGATAATGAAAACACAACGGTCCAAAATCTGTGGGACACAGCAAAGGCAGTCCTGAGAGGAAAATATATAGCGATACAAGCCTATCTCAAGAAACAGGAAAGGTCTCAAATACACAACTTAACCCTACACCTAAAGGAGCTCAAGAAAGAACAACAAAGAAAGCCTAAGCCCAGCAGGAGAAGAGAAATAATAAAGATCAAAGCAGAAATCAATGAAGTAGAAGCCAAAAAAACAATAGAACAAATCAATGAAACGAGGAGCTGGTTCTTTGAAAGAATTAATAAGATTGATAAACCCCTGGCCAGACTTATCCAAAAGAAAAGAGAAAGGACCCAAATAAATAAAATCATGAATGAAAGAGGAGAGATCACAACCAACACCAAAGAAATACAAACAATCATAAGAACATATTATGAACAACTCTATGCCAACAAATTCGACAATCTGGAAGAAATGGATGCTTTCCTAGAGACATATAAACTGCCAAAACTGAACCAGGAAGAAATAGAAAACCTGAATAGGCCCATAACCAGTAAGGAGATTGAAACAGTCATCAAAAATCTCCCAACAAACAAAAGCCCAGGGCCAGATGGCTTCCCAGGGGAATTCTACCAAACATTTAAAGAAGAATTAATTCCTATTCTCCTGAAACTGTTCCAAAAAATAGAAATGGAAGGAAAACTTCCAAACTCATTTTATGAGGCCAGCATCACCTTGATCCCCAAACCAGACAAGGATCCCATCAAAAAAGAGAATTACAGACCAATATCCTTGATGAACATAGATGCGAAAATTCTCACCAAAATACTAGCCAATAGGATCCAACAGTACATTAAAAGGATTATTCACCACGACCAAGTGGGATTTATTCCAGGGCAGCAGGGTTGGTTCAACATCCGCAAATCAATCAATGTGATACAGTACATTAACAAAAGAAAGAACAAGAACCATATGATACTCTCAATAGATGCTGAAAAAGCATTTGATAAAGTGCAACATCCCTTCCTAATCAAAACTCTTCAAAGTGTAGGGATAGAAGGCACATACCTCAATATTATCAAAGCCATCTATGAAAAACCCACGGCAAGTATCATTCTCAATGGAGAAAAACTGAGAGCTTTTCCGTTAAGGTCAGGAACACGGCAGGGATGTCCGCTATCACCACTGCTATTCAACATAGTACTAGAAGTCCTAGCCTCAGCAATCAGACAACAAAAAGAAATTAAAGGCATCCAAATCAGCAAAGAAGAAGTCAAACTATCGCTCTTTGCAGATGATATGATACTATATGTGGAAAACCCAAATGGCTCCACTCCAAAACTGCTAGAGCTTGTACAGGAATTCAGTAAAGTGTCAGGATATAAAATCAATGCACAGAAATCAGTTGCATTTCTTTACACCAACAACAAGACAGAAGAAAGAGAAATTAAGGAGTCAATCCCATTTACAATTACACCCAAAACCATAAGATACCTAGGAATAAACCTAACGAAAGAGGCAAAGTATTTATACTCAGAGAACTATAAAGTACTCATGAAAGAAATTGAGGAAGACACAAAGACATGGAAAAATGTTCCATGCTCATGGATTGGAAGAATTAATATCGTGAAAATGTCTATGCTACCTAAAGCTATCTACACATTTAATGCAATGCCTATCAAAATCCCATCCAATTTTTTCAAAGAAATGGAACAAATAATCCTAAAATTTATATGGAACCAGAAAAGACCTCGAATAGCCAAAGGAATATTGAAAAAGAAAACCAAAGTTGGTGGCATCACAATTCCAGACTTCAAGCTCTACTACAAAGCTGTCATCATTAAGACAGTATGGTACTGGCACAAAAACAGACGCATAGATCAATGGAACAGAATAGAGAGCCCAGAAATAGACCCTCAACTCTATGGTCAACTAATCTTCAACAAAGCAGGAAAGAACATCCAATGGAAAAAGGATAGCCTCTTCAACAAATGGTGTTGGGAAAATTGGACAGCCACATGCAGAAAAATGAAATTGGACCATTTCCTTACACCACACACGAAAATAGACTCAAAATGGATGAAGGACCTCAACGTGAGAAAGGAATCCATCAAAATCCTTGAGGAGAACACAGGCAGCAACCTCTTCGACCTCAGCCGCAGCAACTTCTTCCTAGGAACAACGCCAAAGGCAAGGGAAGCAAGGGAAAAAATGAACTATTGGGACTTCATCAAGATCAAAAGCTTTTGCACAGCAAAGGAAACAGTCAACAAAACCAAAAGACAACTGACAGAGTGGGAAAAGATATTTGCAAATGACATATCAGATAAAGGGCTAGTATCTAAAATCTACAAAGAGCTTAGCAAACTCAACACCCAAAGAACAAATAATCCAATCAAGAAATGGGCAGAGGACATGAACAGACATTTCTGCAAAGAAGACATCCAGATGGCCAACAGACACATGAAAAAGTGCTCCACATCACTGGGCATCAGGGAAATACAAATCAAAACCACAATGAGATACCACCTCACACCAGTCAGAATGGCTAAAATGAACAAGTCAGGAAATGACAGATGCTGGCGAGGATGCGGAGAAAGGGGAACCCTCCTACACTGTTGGTGGGAATGCAAGCTGGTGCAACCACTCTGGAAAACAGCATGGAGGTTCCTCAAAAAATTGAAAATAGAGCTACCTTATGACCCAGCAATTGCACTACTGGGTATTTACCCTAAAGATACAAACGTAGTGATCCGAAGGGGCACGTGTACCTGAATGTTTATAGCAACAATGTCCACAATAGCCAAGTTATGGAAAGAACCTAGATGTCCATCAACAGATGAATGGATAAAGAAGAGGTGGTATATATATACAATGGAATACTATGCAGCCATCAAAAGAAATG
>RCUC01129634.1:0-54886 GCA_003697995.1 Taxidea taxus jeffersonii | reverse complement strand
CCCGCCAATGCGGGGCTCGCTCCCAGGACCTAGAGATCATGACCTGAGCTGAAGGCAGAGGCTTAACCCACTGAGCCACAGAGGCGTCCCCAGAATTGGGTTTTTAACTTTGATTCCACATAGGGGAATTAAAGGGTTTCTTGGAAGCTTACAATAAACCCACAAAATGCAGACCTACCAGAAGTTCTAAGAAAAGAGACAGCATTTGGAGAAATTTAAAAATAGCTATGATGGTTTCATTTACTTCTTTGGTCCTCAGTTTCTCCATCTGTGAAGCTAGGATGATGTTACATTTGAAGCAACTTGGAATCAGTCAAATCAGGTGCTAAAAACATGGACTTGGTGCCAGACTGTCTGGTTCCCATCACAGGACAGGGCGGCCGCTTCCCAGCTGCATGGGCACGTTACTTATCTTTTCTTTGCCTTGGTTTTCTCTTCTGTAACATAAAGTTAAGAGTCCTTATTTTGCAGAGTTGTTGTGAAGTTGGTGAGTTAGGATTTCCAGTGCCTCCTGGCACATAGCTGTGAGTATGTGTAACTATCTGCTGTTGAAAAAACTTTATTTAAAATATCAACCTCCATACCACCTTAATATAATAGGTATGTACTTTCAATGTTTGCCCTACTTCTACTATTGTAAACTGTTATGTTTTACCAAACTCTAATTCCGATATAATTTGTTAAAATGCCTTATCAAAGAAAACTTCGCTTTTGTCTCCTTCTCAAATATAAAAATTGAGAAAATCATCAACTTAGGAGATGCTGGCCAACTTGAAACGACGTGGAAGGGAGGCAGTTCTTCTAAAAAAGGAGATACTCTGAGTAAACAGTCCCCAAAGTGGTCCTGAGTGTGCTCCAGATGAGTAATGATTTATGAACAGGAAATCTGGTCGGCTGGGCTTCAGTTAAACAGTGTGGGTAGATGGAAACCAGATGTTTGACCTTCATCTCGGAGGCCCACAGAGCAAGCGGTGTGAAGAGGCGAGGGAGAGGTGGGGGGAGGATAGAGGCTAGCAGACGAGGAGACAACAGAGGAGGACGTGTGTAACAGGGACACAGAGAGGAGCAGGAGGATGGGACAGAGAGCGGAGTCAGCCAGGCAGGCAGCAGTGGAAATAGAACGCCCTCCAAAGTCAACACACGACATATTTCATCAGCCAGAAAACCTGGTGCTTGTTTAGGATATACGTATGGTCTTAACCTATGTTCCCATGGCAACCAGATGAAAAAGTTCAGATATTTTTATTAACTTCAAGTACTTGGGATACAGAGACCATATGCATGTGAGTGTAGGTAAATACACAAGATGCATTTCAAAATGTATTTCAATGAAATACCTCTTCTTTTCCAAGTAAATCTCTGAAAGAGTCCAATTCCCTAAGAGCTGAAAACAAGACTTTGAGTATGATTCTAGCAAAGAAAAGAAAATGTAAGTGTGTGTTCTTCCTGATGGCCAAACTGTCTAATAGAGAGGAAATCAGAGATCTCTCAGAGAGGTCAGCAAACTGTGGACCAATTCTTGTCCATAGTCTGTTTTCATACAGTTTATAGGCTAAGAACTTTTTGCATTTTTAAAGGGTCGTGGGGAAAAAAAGAGAAAAAGGATAAGAAGATGAAACTGGATTGTGTGTAGCCCCCAAAGTCCCCAAATAGTTATTATCTGGTCCTTTACAGAAAAGTTTGCTAGCCTCTGATCTAGAACACGGTCCCATTGCTAGTGATGCCTGTGTGGACAACACAGGTCTGCTTGATGACAATCACTGCAAATGAAACAATTCTTAGAAATAATTTTACAGACCCACCGAGCGCTGGTTGGGTTAAAGTTCATTTGATCAAGTCATGCTAATCCACTGTGCCTCATCCTCCAAAATGAGCTGAGCCAACAAACGGTGCACACTGGGGCCAGGCAGGGATGGAAAGCTTCTCTGGCTGCATCACAGGGAAAGCACATGATGTTCTGGGTCTGTGCAGACTTAAGTCAGCGTCCAAGCTCAGAGCTGGCGCTCACCTTTGAAACCTCATAAAGGAAAATGAGCAACGAGTGTGAAAAGTCACAGAAGAATGCATCTTGGGCTTTGGAAAGACCTGAAGAGTAAGGCATGCAAAGAGAGGCAGCTAGCAGATTGTGTCCTTGCATAGATAAAAATGATACTGACCAAATAATGCAATGAACAAGAACGGTAGTAATTAAGTTCACGGCAACTAAAATTTATTGGGTGTTTATGGCGTGCCAGGCATTGTGCTAAGCACTTGTCCTGAATTCTATTTAACTCTCATAATGACCCTCTGAGGATGAAGGAACAGATTCAGTGGTAAATTAGCATTTCCAAAGTCAAATAGTGTTAAGTGCCAGAGCCATAGTCTGAGAACAGATTCTTAACCATCACCTTTATTACTTCTCAAATATAGAAAGTGTTTGAATAAAAATATACAGGGTGTAAATGGAATTGAACATAAATCTTTATTATCCATATTTTCTCTCTACTTTTCTTTTAAAAACCATGGTAATAAAACACCTTGAATAAGCAGTGAGGTGTCCCAAAGTTTCATTCTAGGTTTTATTTTCCATGTAGTCTGAAATGTGCTGTGTCGGGCTACCCTCAGAACTCTATACCCAAAGACTTTCCTTCCAAGAGACTCTAATGCTCCATTTTTCTTGCTGAAAAGTCTGTTCCTTGGTGCCCAAGTTCACCGACTATACAATATTCCTTAACTTGACAATAGTTGGGAATAAAACCCATTTGTCAACAAATGCATTTTCTTCCAGAACTGCTTCCAAATAGTCTCTTATCTTGAAAGTATGCAGAGGCACGGCATGGGAAATTCAGACTGTGCTCAAGGAGAGGTAAATGTGGTCACTCGGCCGCAGCTATGAGTCAGCTGCACATGCAGCTTTGCTCAAACAGGGAAAACAGTGGTTAGCAGGACCAGCCATGATCAATCTCTCTCTCTCTCTCTCTCTCTCTGGAATTTAGCTAGCAAAGTTTTGAATAAGAAATCTCCTACAAATTCTCCCCTTTGCTCTTACATTGATAATGTGTCTGATGCTTGCAAGACTTTTCCTTTATCTTTGTTTTCATGTAGTTGGGATATGATGTGTCTTGGTGTGTTTATTCTTCTTCAGTGTTTATCCTGTTTTTCAGATTCTCTGACCTTCTTGTGTCTGTGGTCTGATGTTTTTTACTGTTTTGATAAATCCTTCTCTGATACTACTTCAAATATTACTTCTGGTCCCAATTCCCCTCCTCTCACCCCTCCCTCTGGGATGCCAATTAGTTATGCCAGACTTTGAGATGTTGTCTCATAGCCTTTGGGCTCTCTGTTCTATTTTTTCCCCTCCTTCTTCTCTTTGTGTTTTAGTTTGGTCATTTCCATCGGACTACCTTTATGTTCAGTAATTCACTGGCTGGGCTGAGTCTAGTAATGAGCCTGCAGATGTTTTCTTCATACTTAATTTGATTTCCAGCATTTCCATTTGAATCTTTTTCAATAGCTTCTCTCCAATGAGATTCTTCATCTGCTCATGCATGTTGTTCACCTTTTCCAGCAGAGTCTTTAATATATTAATCATAGTTATTTTAAATTCTCAAATACTTTCAATTTTGAGTTATCTCTGAGTCTGAACCCATTGATTATTTTGTCTGTTGGTGGTAGATCACTTTTGTCTTGCTCTTTTTACTATATCTCATGATTATGGATGAAATGTTAGACATTGTGCATGGAACAGAAAAGTCTGGGCTCAACAGTATTCATTTTTGGTAAATGGGCACACCTTTCATTTTGCTAGACTGCTCTGTGGAGGTTAAGTCAATCGCATGAGGAGTTGAATTACAGCTCGATTTTGGTGTTGCTGAGTTACCTTCAGTGCCCCACCAGCTTCAGTGATCCCTTGTGCTTCAAGTGGGCACTAAAGGGGTTTCTCAAAATTCCCACTCTGTTTTCAGCCTTCTCTCTGAGACTAGTCCTGAGACAGGCTCTCTGTCCATGGTCTTGCCCTTCTATAAGCTGTAGACTATGGTGATTTTAGCTTTGTGGGGGAGATGATGGGGAATCTTTGCTGCCCTGGTCCAGCTTCTGTCTTAGGCAGACTCTGTGTGTCTGGGTCTCCAAGATGAGGCTTTCTCTGTGGTCCTTCCCCTCCTCTTCATGGCAAACAAATTATCTTGTACTCAGCCCTTCCCCAATGGTAGGAGATAGCTAATGGCATTGGCATAGAATCGTAGGCCCAGGACTCCTTGATCTTTGATTCTATGGATAGAGAGATTTTTCTTTCACTCTTTCCAGAGATACAGTGAGTCTTCACTTAAGCCCTGGAGGTTACAGAGGTGTTTGCCTTTTGCACAGTGGCTTGAGCTTTGTTCCATATGCCAGTTCCTTCCCTCAGTTATGCATGAACTGGGGAGACACTCTTTCAACTCCTACCCCATGCCCCCATCTCATTAGAGAGCACCAGGGAGGGGCCCAGGGAGAAGCCCTTTATAGTTGCAATCTCCCTCTGTATCTGGGAATCCCAGGAGCCTCCATACTGCCACACCCCACACTTGACTTTACAAAATTGTTGCAAAGTCCCTCTTACCTGCTTGTATGGTGTTTGGAAGGTCTTCCTCATGTGTTTGTGTTCTGTTTCTCTTTTGCAGGGGCCAGTTTGTCCTTGGATTTCAGGCTACTTCATGGCCCTTTAACCTCAGCACCCTGCTTGGTTGAAGAAAAGATATGATTCTGTCATATATCTGGCTTTTCCTTACTGTTAGGACAGATTGATAATCTTTCCCCTTTTCTATATCCTAGACAGAAGCAGCACCTCATCTCTGTCAGAATTTAAATTGGGAAATTTTTATAACTGACAAATTAGCAGTGAGAAAAAAGACACACAAAAGAGAAGCAGAAGCAGATGAGGGGTGGGAAGAAGAGCTTGATCAGGTCCCTAGAATTTCTCTGAATCCAACTAGGTCCTGAATTCTGTCTTGGCATCTATGAATCCTGCCTGGACATTATAGTTCTGAATTTCTAGGAAGTGCTTGTAGTCTTATGACCATATTTGTACTTTTGTCCATTCATTCATTTGTTCATTCATTTGGGACACCCTTATTAAGAATATCTTGATCCAAATTCTCTATGGGGTACTGAGAATTCACCAGGGAACAAGCAGACATAATTCTTGCTCTCACAGAGCTTTTAGTCTAACTGAGCAAATGGGTATTAAAACAAGTAAAAAAATAAACATCTAATAAGCATTATCAAAGAAGAGTTTTTGTTGTTACGTGAGTCCTAATGTAGGGTGCTGAGCTAGCATGGAAGTCTCCCCCAGGATCCAGAGGCTGTGGAGACTGGAAACGTACCTCTTATATCTCTGAATACAGGGACACTATCAGAGCAATGTCCTAGCTGTTGTGCTCTGAAATCTACATTATGTGAACACTGAAACTATGCTTCCCCATAACTGGCAGAGCAGGCAAATTTTCTTGAGCTGCACTGTGGTCTACAAATCTTTCATCAGCTTCCCATCCTTCCCCATTTCTTTGACAAAAAGTCAGACCTGCTTCATGGTCTGATGACTCTCCAGCCTCCTCTGGCCCCCTCCCCCTTTCCCCTCACAGGCATTTCCCTAATAAATCTCATGTACATCCAATTCCAGCTTGGCATCTGCTTCTTAAAGGACATGGACCAACACAAAGGCCAACACCTGAAAGTGGGGCAAGGGTGAGCCAGGTGAATAGGAGGGCTTTGAGGAATGGGTAAGATAGGCAGTGGAACAGCTGGTTCAAAGGTCATGTGGGACAATGCTCACTGGGTGTTCAAAGGACTAAATGCTGCTAGACATCCATCAGAATGCCTGAAATCCAAAACGCTGGTGACACCTATGCTGATAAGGATGTGGAGCAGTAGGAGCTCTCATTTGTTTCTAGTGGGAACAACAAGTGGTACGGCCACATTGAAAGACAGTTTATCATTTCTTATAAAATAAATACACTTTTACCATACACCTCAATAATTGCACTCTATATTGACCCAACGGAGTTGAAAATTTACATCTACACAAAAATCTGCACATGGATCCTTACAGCAGCTTTATTCATAATTGCCAAGACTTGGGAGTAAATGACATGTCCCTCAGTAGGTAAATGATTAAATAAACCATGTAACATCCAGATAATGGAGTATTACTCAGCACTAAAAGGAAATGAGCTATGACATGTCATGAAAAGACATGGAAAAAATTTAAATGCAGACTCCTAAGTGAAAGATGCCAATCTGAAAAGGCAATGTACTACATGATTCTAAGTCTATGACATTCTGGAAAAGGCAAAACCATAGAGACAGTAAAAATATCCATGGTTGCCAGGAATTAGAGGAGAGGAAGGGAGGAGTAAACAGAGCATGGAGGATTTTTAAGGTAATGAGACCATTCTGAATGACACCACAATGGTAGATAAAGGTCCTTATACATATGTCCAAACCCATGGAATGCAGGGTGTCAAGTGAACCCTAGTGTACACTATGGACTTTGGGTGATGACGATGTGTCAGTGTAGGTGCAACAAGTAGTAACAAGTGTACTGCTCTGGGTGGGGATATTGACAGGGGGGGGGTTGTACAGGGGATGCATGAGAACTCTCTCTTCCTTGCTCTCAATTTTGCTGTGACCTAAAACTGCTCTAAAAAATAACCTGTTAAGGGATGCCTGGGTGGCTCAGAGGGTTGAGCCTCTGCCTTCAGCTCAGGTCATGATCTCAGGGTCCTGGGATCGAGCCCCGTATCGGGTTCTCTGCTCAGCGGGGAGCCTGCTTCCCCACCCCCTCTCTCTGCCTGCCTCTCTGCCTACTTGTGATCTCTGTCTGTGTCAAATAAATAAAATCTTTAAAAAAAATAACCTGTTAAAAGAAAGACTGAGAACAATCTAGAGTGTTTGCATCTGGGAGGGGGAGTGGTGGAGAGAGACGAGCCTAGAACAGGAGCTGATGCCTTCTCCTAAGGATTTTGGCTTCTATCAGCGATAGTGGTAATCCATGAAGGAATCCATGTTGGGAAGAGACATGGAATGATTTTCATTTTTAAAGACTCTTATAGACAAAGACATGATGGTTAGAACAGATTGATTAGGGGATGAGGGGGAGCTGCATGGAGACCAGTGAGGTCTCCAGTGAGGGAAGCGATAATGGAAGTTTCTTGGCAGAGATGATGATGGACAATGGGAGAGACAGAACGTGGGACATTTGGGTAGTACATAGAACTGGCCATATTGGGTGTGAAGAGAGGTCAAAGACCTCTTCAGATTTTAGTCTTTTTTTTTTTTAAATAAAGAGACAGTGAGAGAGGGAATACAAGGAGGGGAAGCTAGAGAGGGAGAAACAGGATTCCTGCTGAGCAGGGGGCCTGATGCAGGGCTTGATCCCAAGACACTGGGATCATGACCTGAGCTGAAGGCAGATGCTTAACGACTAAGCCACCCAGGTGCCCCCAGATTTTAGTCTTGAGCAAGAGGCTGGAGAATGACCTCATCCACTGACATGCCACTACAGGATAGAGGCAGGGTTCAGCTGGGGAATGGGCATGGAGGAGTTTCGAGTATGTTGAATCTGGGAAGCCAGGTAGACATCTATGTGGAGCTGTTAAGGACGTTGTGAGAGTTTGTGGGTCTGGAGCTCAAAGTGGACTGCAGCAGGAGATTGCAGAGTATTCAGTCCATAGAAGGTGCCTAAAGTCTCAGCACAGATGGGATTGCAGGAAGAGTTTAACCTGAAGAGAATGGGCTCTGGCCATCCTGAGGGACTTTGGCATTTAAGGGCAGAAGATGAGCTGGAGAAAAAGACTGCCAGGGAGCTGGGAAGACGGCATGCTGGGGACCACTAGTCCCCTCCCGGGATGGTGGGGGAGAAATTGCCTGAGTTTTCAAGGAAGTGAGGACATATTTCTGGTGAAGAAGCCTGATTTAGGTAGAAACAGCAGCAGGTAGGTAGTACGTAGCAGAGATAGGAGCAAGCGCAGATCTGCCTAGGGAACTGCAAATTGTAGGAGCCATGGGAGAATGGGGTGCTGAATGATGAGGGCAGAAGCTGAGGCCACAAGATGAGGGACAGACCCTCAAGGGCACTCTGTTCCATCTGACAGCTGTGTGGACTCCTCTGAAACCTGTCGTGCTCATTTGAATATTTTAAGCTGGGACAGCATGATCTGATTTGCATGTTAATAAGCTCATGGGAACAGCCCTGTGGTGAGTTACAGGAGGGGGAGGCAGAGGTGTAGAGACCAGCCACAAAAGGAGGCTGTTGATCCAGGAGGGCAGCGAGGGGCTGGGGTTGATGCAGTGGCCACAGGGAGGGCGGGCAGCAGCATCCAGGGCCATGAGCAAAACAGCACGGAGAGGACTTGCACTTAGGTGTCTAACACCTCAGGATGTTCAAAATTTTAAATTTCCATCTCGTAAGCATTATTCTTAGAGAAACAAGTTATTAATTACCAAGTCACTGGTGCCAGTCCAGGCATAATTCATCAAAGTGGAAATGTCATTCCTTTAAGGATGTTGGGTAGCAGGTGTAAGTTGGTGCTACTCTAAGTCTTTTTTGGAAACCACCTTGCATCTATTCCCATTACATGCATTTACCATGAAGAGCTATACAAAATTATTAAATGTTTTTCCTCCGTCACTGGGGCCCAACATTAGCTATCTTAATACCATTATAAGTGGGTTATCATGGAATACAAGTTCCTTGGTGATATAAAAATTTACTAAAAAGTTCTGTATTCCCAAGTAAAAGCTCCAATCAGAACTGCTAAAGCATGGGGCACCTGGGTGGCTCAGTTGGTTAAACATCTGCTTTCAGCTCAGGTCACAGTCTTAGGGTCCTGGGATCAAGCCATATTGGGCTCCCTGAGCCATCCAGGTTCCCCTAGACAAGTCATCCTATGCTACCCAGTTCAATTTAAAAATTATGAAAGTGCAGTCTGATTATACCAGAAGCACCAAATATGGCCCTAATGAAGTTGTTAATGTGCTCATGATGGAATTTGCCAAGGCAGCGTAGCACACATGTGATCACCTGCCAGCACTTGCTGTGAAGAATTCTGTGAAATTTCCTTACATGACAACAAACACCATTGGATTATTTCAAACAGTAAATATCAGATTGAATATGACTGAGTAAAATGGAGGTGACATGAGGGGTGGGGGAGGGTCGATGGTCATCATTCTCACTTCCACCAGGATGGTTACAAAGGGGGATGAAGGGAAGGACCTCCTTTGTGCACCCTCCATCTTGGATTCAGACACACAGGGTGGGCTTTGAGCTGAAATGGGAAACTTGGAAATATCTGATCATCACCAGAGGCTCCACTGTTTGTCCCAAATCTGATCCAGGGTGGATGGACCCTGTCCCCTCTACCTACACAACTCATAACAGCTTCAGACTTAAGGTTGTGCTTCTTGATTTAATAACACTGGCTTTCATCAGCCAGTTGTCCCTCTCTGTCTACAATTCCTGGTATTTCTGCTCCTCCATTTAGATGTTCATGGTTAAATGAGACATTTCCTTCTTTCCCTCCCTCCCTTCATTTCTTCTTCCCTCCCTCCCTCCCTTCCTACCTTCCTTCCTTCCTTCCTGCCCTCTTTCCCTTCCTCCCTCTATCCCTCCCACTCTTTCCCAAAAACATTTGAGCACCTTATGCCCCCCAGTACTAGGGATACACCCGTATAAAAACAGACACAAATTCCTGTCTTCATGGAATTTGTATTCCAGTAAGGGGGGGGGCGGTAATTCAATATGACTGCTAAGTGGATTAAACTTAGATGTCTCACCTTGTAGTGGAACCTCAAGACCTGTGTTTGAATCTTCACTCTGTTCATTTTCTGTATGATTTAAGACACTGTGTCTCTGAGCTTTAATTTACAAAATGTCTGGGAGGATTAAGTATTTTCTCACAAAATGTGCACTGCTCCACAAGTTAATGTATTATCATCCATGTGCACATATTGAAAACTGTAGCTCTAGTAAGCTTCATGGCATTTAAATGGCGGTTGGATTGCTAAATCCTATAATCCAACACCCTGTGTGTGGGCTCCTTTGTCTTTGAGATGAAACAAGAGTAATTTCCAAAATGAGGTCAAAGAACTTGGAGAAGAATTCCTTGGGATCACCCCCAAACCAGCCTGTCTTTGAGAAGGCCTACCATCAAGAAGTAGAGTTTCTGCCTGAGCTGTGGTCACAAAGACCTCCAGTTCTATTCATTATACTCCCTTGGGGGATGTGCCAAAAATTCAGCCAAAGCCTCATGATTTCCACCATTGCTCATGCTCTCAACAAGTCAGATAATTTTGGAAGTGGAACAGCATTACATTTTACATTGAACCTTCATTAGTAAGAGGAAATTTAACTCTGAAGCTAAGGCAGGACCCTTTTTACATGGGAACATAGAGCAAAACTTGTGCTATTTGGTTTGAGTTGTTTCAAAGTTAAAGTAATTTCGTTCTAATTTTGACTGTATGATAATAGAAGAGGTGGACAATTTTCTTTAGGCTTCTAACATTTGCTTGCCTAGTAAACCTCTGTTTATCCCAGACTTTCCTGCTCTTTATCATTAACCAGGCCCAGGTCTCATCTGGCCAAACTTTGACATCCATCTCCTGCCTACTTTTTCCCACAACACCTGAACTCCTGTTCTAACCCAGAGACAGCCTCTGGGTTTTGCCATTGTGATGCCAGATATTAGGAATTGTTGCTTTAAAAAAGTTCTTAATTTATGCATTGATATCATGTAGACAGAGCAATCAATGGTCATTCTTTGAATATTCTGATTTTCCATTTGAAAATAATCATGATTTTTTGAGGACAGTAAGACCCTAAATTATTTCAGTCAATTAGAATATCAATATTATGGGGTGCCTGGGTGGCTCAGTGGGTTAAAGCCTCTGCCTTCGGCTCAGGCTATGATCCCAGGGTCCTAGGATCAAGCCCTGCATCAGGGTCTCTCCTGGCCAGGGAGCCTGCTTCCTCCTCTCTCTCTGCCTGCCTCTCTGTCTACTTGTGATCTCTGTTTGTCAAATAAATAAATAAATAAAATCTTTAAAAAAAGAATATCAATATTATGAATTGTTCTCTATTTTGGAAGCAAAAGAAGTAAACACAAGCCTAATATCAAAAATTTCTTCACGTAACAAGTATTAATTGTGCACTTGCTGAAGGTAAGATGTCGTGTTTGCCTTCAGGTTCCATTGTGAACAGACAGTCATGGCTGCTGTCTCTGTGGGGCCTGTCATAGCAGGGAAATGGATCAGAAACTAACACATATACTAATGGAGCCAATATCCCTCTTGGTCAGCCCCAGCCACTCATGCCTGACCCTGTACTCCTGTGTCCCTCCCTTCAGCCAAGGGGGGCTTCATGTTGTCCCCTAGATGCTGTAACTAAAGATTGGAAGTGGACAAACAGTTTAGGAAATTTTTAGCTAACATAGGTTGAAGCGAAAAGATTATTTGATTAATCCTCCAGTTCAATTAGCCAGAAACCTAGCCCCAATTTTTTCTAGTTAATTGAAGTGTGATACAGGCAGTCAGAAAGGGCTAACTATACCTTTTGGAGAACTTCCATGATTGCAAATATTCTCAGCATTATTTCCTCTGTGCCTCCTGATTCCCTGGTGAGGTTGGCAAATCGAAGTATTAGTCTTATTTTAGAGTTGAGTAGGAGCATAGCTTTGAATATTTACTGTGTGGTAAGCCTTATTCTGCTGGCTATAGGGGTTAAAAAATCAAATTGAGAGGACAAATTATTGAAAGAGTGACCTAGATTATGTTGCTACAATAAGGAAATCTTGGTAAATTCAAGTGCACAGGATGTAGATGATCTAGAGGGAGTTTCTCCCAACTAGGGCATGTCGGAATGACCTCATCCAGAGACTACAGGTCAACTGGCTTATTATGGCCAATTTTTCATCTAAAACCACTGGTGTGGGTGGCCACAGGAATTCCTGAAAGATACAGACAGTGGATGATTCTCATGGTTTGGACTGGGTGCTCCTGAAGATACTTCCTTCTGGGTAGTTCTTTGGGAGGCTGTAATATGACATAGGGAGTGGGGATGGCTTCTGGAATTTTCATTTACTAGATCTTCTCCACTAGATTAGCTCCCACATATATAATACTAATTGTCAGGTTTGCTCTAATTCCGAACACGCACAAAAAATTTTTTTAAAAACTCAGGTACAGAAATTTATATCATCCCTTTAAAAAATTCCATACAATTAGTCTGGACTCACTCTTCCTATTTCCTACTCTGAAATGAGGCGGTCAGGATACAGGCAAAAAGCCATTCATACTCCAGCCGTCTCTGGTCCCATGCTGGGAGGGGCTTCCACATCAGGAGCTGTGATGCAAGTACAAACCAGCATATAGAAAAGACCTTCCTCAGGAACCACCAGTGAGTGATGATCAAAGAAATGTCAGGGACAAGAACCCCTTGTTTTTAATTCAGCATGTCGTGAAGCTTTTGGCTGAGAACAAATGAATGTGGGAATCAGTCAGTCCCATGCATCTAATGCTGGTGTCTGAAAGAAGAGGTCATAGAGATGGCTGGCCTGTGACTCCCTGGCATCCATGCCACGCACTGCCCCACCACCCACAGACCTATGACCACTTGTCATCTCTCCACTTTCCCCTGGCAGGAGACCCCAGCTCCTGAAAGGTGCAGGCCCCCCACTTGCGTTTTGAATCCCCTCCTCTCTTCCTTCAAAGAATCTCCATCCAACAGGTCTCTCTCTCCCTTCTAATTAGATTCTTCTCCATCATTCCATCTGGCAACATTAGCTCTAGTACCTCCTGTACTAAAAGAACCATGAAAACAAATGGCACATGAACTTCTCCAGGTACCTGTCACTTCTCAGCTCCAAGTTACAATGACACTTCTCCTTTAGTCATCATAACAGAACCATTCTTTTTTAAAAAAATATTATTTATTTATTTATTTGACAGACAGAGATCACAAATAGGCAGAGAGGCAGGCAGAGAGAGAGGAAGGGAAGCAGGATCCCTGCTGAGCAGAGAGCCCAATGCAGGGCTCGATCCCAGGACATTGGGATCATGACCTGAGTTGAAGGCAGAGGCTTTAACCCACTGAGCCACCCAGGCGCCCCATAACAGAACCATTCTAACCACTCTTCTCTACCCACTGAAGTGGCATTTCCCCAGACCATCAATGCCTGCCATGTTGCCAAATTTCATGGATATGACTGTCGCCATCTTACCTAAACAGCCGGTGAGTTTTAGTACCCTTTTAAAAAAATAGATTTTCTTTTATTTATTTGAGAGAGAGAGAGGGAGAGAACAGGAGCAGGGGCGGAGAGAGGGAGAAGTAGACTCCATGCTGAGCAGAGAGCCCCGATGCAGCGCTCGATCCCAGGACCCTGGGATCTTTCACCAAATGAGCCACCAGGCTTCCTGGGTTTTAATACCCTTGACCTCATTGAAAACCTTCCTTCCTTTCTGGTTTTTCTTCTGCCTGACCCAGCCCTAGTCTGTGTCCCTGGTCCAGTCTCGCTGTCCCTGTCATGCGTCTCACCCCCACACGTGGGTGCAACATGCACAGTGTTGTTGTGGTTCAGGGTATCTTGGGAGGGGTGATGGAGGAGCTAAAACCACCCTTCAGAGCAGAAAGGCAGTAAGCAGTAAAATGAGAGGGGTCTCCCTCTCCAAAGTAAAAAATGCCCTAGCAGAGGGAGCAGGACTCCGTCTGCTCTATTACCCAATGCCATATATGCTGTGAAGGAAAGGTCCCTTCAGTATTTGAATTCACTGCAAAGCAATTGGAAAGCAACGTCACTGGGCTATGGTCAAAGTGATAGCACAGCAGCAATTCCCGTTCCTTTAACGTGTACTCTCAAAGGTGGGTGATAAAATCAGTCGCTGGTCAGTATCTGGGCAGTCACCAGGTACAGCCCTGCTGGGCCGCAGGAAGCAGCAGCCTCCTGGGTGAGCCAGAGTCAATGTAACCACAGCAGGGCTCAGCAGCCTGCTGGCAGGTGTGATGCGGCACAGAGAGATGAACCTCCTATCAATCAGAGTGTTGCTCAGAAAGCCTGGTGGTCAAGCCGGAGCTGTCAGAACAAAATGAAGGCATCGAAAATCAAAGGCAAAGCTTTGTAATTTAGTTCAGTGAATGAGCTGGGGGAGAAAAGTGAGTCCATTTCAACAGAGAGGATGAATTAGTCAAATTTGTATTAGGATCCCATTATCACCTTTAATAATGACTATTTTCTACTTCTTACTAAAGATACACAGAATCTCTTCGATTCTAGATTTCGTTCAGTGTTTCGGGTGATGAGGGAGAGACACATAGCACTAGTCAGTTATTAAAATGATTAATATGGGGACACCTGGGTGGCTTAGTTAGTTAAGCAGCTGCCTTCAGCTCGGGTCATGATCCCAGCATCCTGGGATCGAGTCCCACATCTGGCTCCTTGCTCAGCAGGGAGCCTGCTTCTCCCTCTGCCTCTGCCTGCCACTTTGTCTGCCTGTGCTCACTCTCTCTGACAAATAAATAAATAAAATCTTGAAAAAATGATTAATATGGGCCACAAGCTACTGTTTTCCTAAACACAGAGCAACAATGTGGCAGTTTTCCTATTTTTTATTGTATTTAATAGTTGCAAGAAATGAAGAGTGAGTCAAAGGTGTACATTTTCAGATATCTATTTAATCTATAGAATTTTTGCAAACATTTCCATGTTCCAGTACAAGTTCCTGAAAAAAATTAGGCAGTTATCCCATGCCTCCAGTGTAACTTAAGTATAAGGATTTATAACCATGCCCTAATCGCCCTGTGGAGGTCAACTTCTCAGCTCCCAGAAACAGCCATGTAAGTTCTGAACAATTTTTAAGTCATCTGATTTTGCACGGTGACTTAGGAAAGCAAACCTGTACAGTCTCATCCTCTAAACCAGCGCAGTTCCCCAAGTCCTGCTGTATTCTGGTCCCGAGCCTCACGATACAGGTCACTGTCATCACAGTTGTGGGTGGGGTGGAGCTGGCATTTCTGCTCAGGTCATAGCTCTGTTGATGAGGTTAGAGTTCCCCAAGTGGGAGTTTGTAAGTAGAGGAGTTTCTGTATACTGAGCAGAAGGGAATGTTCTCTGTGAAAGTGGGAAGCATGGTGAGTAGGTAGATGATAGAAGATAATAGACAGATGGATAGATGATAGACAGATAGATGATGGACAGACAGCCCAGGATCAATTGCAGGAGGAAAGCCAGGTGTCTTCATACTTCTGTGAAAGTGACTTGTTCCTTGCCTTCCTCCTCAGGGACCCTCTGACCCATGCACCCGATCAAGTCTTCCCTCCTGCTGCCAGAGTGCCCAGGACTGCATGGAATCTCTTCTCTGGCAGGTATAAGGATCCTCATAGGTTGCGTCTTGGGTGCTGACCTCAGTCTTGGGTCCCCTCATTTTGTTTTTCCTTTCCCTAGAGTTTTTGTTTTAATTTAGTCTGGTGTTTATCTTTATGAACTGTGTTTTTAAAAAAGGGGGATGGAGTTGGGAGGCTCAGGCTAGAACATGGGACCAAAGAGGATCACAGGGTGAGAGAAAGGTCCCTGTCCTTCCCCAAGGTCCCCTTCCTTCTTTTGCAAGCCTCCATTTTGCAGCAGGGGAAGCAGAGGCTCTCAGAGGCTGTCATGTCCACTGGTGAGTGGCTGAGGGGACTTCCGCCAGGCTTGGATGACTGGAGAGGTCAGGGTCCTGAGGGTCATGCCCTCTTCCCTCCCCAGACACCCGGGTCATCTCAGGAGCCCTGCTCTGATCGTGTCACCTTGCCCCACATCCAGGTCATGCCCTGGTCTGGCCAGGCCCTGGCCTGCCTCCTCGCCTTTGTGCCCAGCCTTCCTCAGCACAGACGCTCTTCCTTCACAGCCTCACTGTGTGCGGAACCCAGCTCAGGGACAGTCTTCTAAGAAATCTTCCCTGGTGCCTGGAGGCCCTCCAGTCCTGCCTGAATTCCCCAGTGGGGCTTAGAACCTTCGCGCCAAACTATACAAGCAACCTCTCCTGGGCTCAGTTCCACCCACACAAAGGTCTCAGACACTGAAGGTGAAGTGCTGGCCCAAGGGGACGCACCATGAGGGGCTTGTTAGAGAAACTGCTTTCTCATAGAGAAACTACTGGGGAGTCTGAGAAACTACTTTCGATGGTCAGGAGACCCTTCACCTCTCCCACCCAGGCGGTTCTAGGCATCCATGCATACAGATGGGGCTCAGTGGAGTTAGATTTCCTGAATCTCAGTGGGACTTGCTGCGTGGTGGTGAAGCAGCCAGCACCACGGAGGGACCAAGGCCTTGAAGGCCTGGAAACAGGCCAGCTTTTACGCTGAACCGTCACCAGCTACGTTGCTCAGGGTGGAAACCATTTTGAGTGGCAAACAAATGTCCCATCTCCTCCAAATCCACACAAATCTGTATTAAGCGGCTCCCCAAATCACGGCGACTGTCACCAGGCCTCTGAGGTCATCAGCTCAGAGCTCCCCCAGTGCCTGGTGAGGGATAAAAGGAGTTTTCTTCGGTAAATCCTAGCCACGCAGAGGGGCTGCATGAAAAGCAGTCATCGATATTGAACTCCGCAAAGCACATTCACTGAAAAACCTTGATTCAATTCCAAAATAATGATGGATTATTTACAATAACATAATTAATATATAACACATAATATATAACAATGTAAAGAATAATAAGGGATATGAAGATACAAGGGTACGGCGCAGGGGCATCCGGGGCTCAGATATAAGTCAGGGGAGTCGGTGCCTGGTTCTGGGAGGGCAGTGTTTCCCATGGCTTTAACCACAGGGCAGAGTTCCTGCTCCAGGAAACCCAAAGGGAAGAGGAACACTCTTTTCTGAGCTTGTGGCTCCCATGGACCCTTTCATATCCTCTCCATCTCCTCCCAGACACAGGCAAAGAGGAGGTCAGGAGCCCAGGCTTGCTAGAGCATGGGTAGAGGGATGAGCGTGCTCTCTGCTCTCCCCAGACAGCACACTGTGGCCTCTGGGGATTCTTCCAGCTGGCATCAGGAGGCTCAGTCCTTCCCCGACTTGGAAGCAAAGTGCCCAGTATGGAAAAAGAATTCAAACTGTCACTTAGAGTTTTGCAACCAGCCTTCTACAAACAAAAGGGTGACCCACAAGCCACTGGGAACTTGGTAGCCCCCTTTGCCTCTGTTCATAGAAAGAAATCCTAATATTTGCTCAGTCTTTTCAACCATAATCCCACGCCGTGTTTCTTCAGTGGCTGCATTTGCATATGCATTAACTAGGATTTTTTCTGCATAGATGTGATATTTATTAGCCAAGTGGATAAATGCTACAGTTCAAAGCACCTCAACAAACCAACTGGTGGTTGTTTTATGTATTTATATCCAGCAGAGTGCTGGGGGCGGCTGTTCTGTCCAGGAAGCTGGCTTTATTGTTTGAACTGAAGGTCAGGGAGAAGCAGAGAAGAGCGCAGTATTGGAGCAGGCTAGCTGGGACACCACTGGGTGTAGTCGTCGGAAGCGGAGATGTGTTGCCCAGCCTCTTTGAGCCTCGTCTAGTGAGTAATATGTCGGTACTGCACATTTCAGAGGATTTTTGCTAGAATTAACAAGGAGTCTATGAAATGTCTGTGAGCAGGTGCTCATTGAATGATGTCTTTGTTCCTTTCCATGGGTACAGATCCCATGCTCAGTGCTCCCAGCATTGTCCCCTTATCTGGAGATGGGGCGGGACTTCCCCACGAACCCATGGCCAGGGAGGGACTGAGCCCCAAGCTGGGTTCCATGGACCCTGCACTGGGGACCCAGAATCTGAGCTCTCCTTGAGGGCTTCTTGAGGAGCCTGTGCAAACAAGGGGTCCTGGTGGGTTGTGGACTCTCCTCTACCATCTGCTGGGGTACGCAGTGTGCCAAGTGAAATGGACAGGGTGGGAAATGGAGACTGTGCCCGGAATGGGAGGCAGACCTGCCCGAGAGAGTGCCAGGCGTGGTGTGGTCCCAGAGGGGCTGAGGAGCGTGGGGAGGGGGGTGGGGAGGCACCCCTGAGAGCCTGGGGCATCCCCTGCACCCCCAGGCTCAGCTGCAGTAGCTTCTCGGAGCCCGCTGCATGGTGTGCAAGGCCTGCGTGCTCCCTGCACACACAGCAGGCTGCTGGGCCAAAGCTGGATTGCCAGGTCAGAGTTGAAGCTATTTCAAGAGTTGTCTTTGATATATAAGAGCTGAGGTTCTGGAAACTTCTAGAAGAGGCAAACGCCTTGCCCAGTGTGACAGCTTCTGAGTTATTTTCTTTGGCAGCCAATCCTCTGTAGCTGATCCAGACACGACACCACCCGGCCCTAACGGCTCCAACCAGAGCAGAGACCCACTGGAGGAATGACGCCACACCTGGGCAGCCTGAGGGTTCCATGGAAAAGCCATTTCCATGGCAACAGACCCTTCACCAAAGAAACGGTGTGAGGTCACTTGGGACAGAAATAGAACTGTTTTCACCTTTGCTCCAGGATAAAGGGATTTGGGGTTTCTGTCAGCCGAGATAGAAGAATAAAAAGGATTCTTTGCATTTAAGAATGAGGATAATTATGTACAATTCTGACTGTCCTTACGTAGCTGAACATCTTCCTGGAGAAAGGTGTTCATCATTTACTGCAGACAAAGCACAATGATGGAGAATCAGAGGAAAATGGGATTTCTGATTTATTGGTTGGGAAACAATAAAACTGATGGACATAAAATCTGCAAACCTTAGTACAGCACAATTTGTTTGCTGTAATTATGCAAATGCAGTCTGTCCCTGCTCAAGCTAGTTGTTCCTTTTATAAAGCAATGGAGGCAAAGACTACTTTTAACAATGTGTTTATTATAAAGTAACAATTATTCTCTGTGGAACTCTGGAAGAATAGAGGAGAGTATAAAGAGAAAATAACAGACTTCAAGGCTGATCCTCAGCTCCAGATATCATCATGATCTCTCTCCTTCTTTCTGCATTCAGTCTTCTTGAAAACCTGTAGTCACTCAGAGGATTCTTCCTTCTTTTTCTCTTAAGATGACACCCAGGATATTGATATTATGACTACTCTTCATTCTGTGTTTAAACAAAAGTGTAGTAGTTGTCTACTTCTGAACAAAATGAAAATATAATTATTCTATTAGAGTAATTTATAAATTGTGTGCTTGTCTTCAAATAGCATTCCATTCAACTGCTTAGAGCCTATAACCCAACCACAGCCAACATTCATACATGGTGTAAAATCTTCCAGTGTGTGTCTATGTAAGGATGTGTGGGAAGTACACTTCACCATGACTCACACTATGGTTGCCTGCCTTCCCATTACTTGGTTCCAGCGTTATATATTCATTTTGGGGAACATTTCAATTTCTCACTATTAGAACAGGGAGGTGATTAACAACTTCATCTGTGTGACTGACAGCCCCTTCCCATAATTTCCTGGAAGCCTTCAGAGAGGCCAGTGTGCATGTGATCAGATTTTCTACAGACTGAAACCTTGTTACTTTCTCCCTGTAACAGAGATATACTTCTTTACCTCTCTGCCCACCAGAGGGTTCTTGAATCTTTTCATTTTTCACCTAGTGGTTCAGAACTTCTAATCTTAGCTCTTTTAAATTCAATCTTTGGTAAATTAAGTTCAAATGCTTCTTAATATATTTATTGGCCCCTCATATTTCTCATATTTCTTCTTTATAATTCCTCAATCAAATATTTCCCCCTTTCTTTATATTTATCCTTTTCCTAATGATTTGTGAATGTTTTGAAACATTAAAAACATCAAACCTTTGCCCTGTACTATGGACAATTTCTTCCCACTTGTTATTTGTCTTTTAAAAAATTTTTAAAATTTATTTAATTTCTTTTCAGTATAACAGAATTCATTGTTTATGCACCACACCCAGTGCTCCATGCAATACATGCCCTCCATAAAACCCACCACCTGGCTCCCCCAACCTCCCACCCCCCGCCCCTTCAAAACCCTCAGAATGTTTTTCAGAGTCCATAGTCTTTAAACTTAATTATGGCGTTCCTAGGTATGCAAAGAGTTTTTACTTGATGTAGGAGATTATTCCTTTGATGGATTTTGCTTCAGGTTTTGCTTAGAAAAGTCTTTGCTACCCTTGGATATGATAAGCCAACAAATTCTTCCTTAGTGATTTATGTTTTTATTTTACTCCATTTTAATTTATTTTATTTTAAGGCAGATAAAGAAGCAAGGACCTAATTTGTAGTCTAATGTGAATGTGGCACCTTTTTTGGCAAATAATTTTCCTGGTACTGTCCTTTACTTGTCTGCTCTAAGTACCACATTGCTCCTCTTTCTGTTTAATATGGGAAATGAATTCACCCCAAATCACAGAGCCAGTGTGAATGGAGAGGTGTGAAGACATGTTGTCTGATCCTCGCAACCCTGCACATAGCTCTTATAGGGGTGGGAGGGGAGCGGCAGGCCTGGGAGGCGGAGGCCAATTGGGAGACGCGTGCCAACTCTGGCAGAGATTCGACTCTCACTGCACCTCTGACAGGCTGTGTGGCTTTGGGCAAGCTGCCCACTTTTCTCAAGTCCAGTCTCCTGGAAAAGGCAAAGCACAGACCACGAGGTTCCTGGTTCCCCGGGGCCCTATAGGACCCGGGACACTGGACCCAGCGGTGCTGCTGGTGTGGGTGAGCGGGGCTTGGCTGCGCACATGCCAGGCCCCAGGGAGTTGGTGGATCCTCTGCCCCAGGAGTCAGCTCTGCCATGTGGACGCCAAAACCAGTAGCTGTGAAGAGCTGATGTGAAAGTCTGCTCAGAGAACAGGCTGATGGCCAGGCAGGTCCCACAGGGCAGGGTGGCTCCAAGGACCCGAGCCTGTGCTTGACCCAGGCCTCATTCTTCCAGAAAAGGGTCTCAAACAGGGGACCTGAAGGTCCCATCCTTCCCTAAGAAGTTGTATTTATTCTGCCTAGACTTGGTCTACATGGTGGGGAGTTTTGTTGGTTTGGTTTATCATTAAATTGGTTGTGAAGGTTTAAAACTCACCATAATCTTGAGGTCATGTTTCTTTTTAAAACTCACAGGGTCCTACAGACTCTAAGCCCCAAGGATTGCTTAGTGGACACAGGTCATTCCTTCATCCCCACCGTGCTCTACCGCTTCAGGCAAAGTCTTTAGCTGTGACAGATGCTCATTCATATGCTGCTTCTCTTGTAGTAAGAGGGGGAATGAGGTATTTCTTATATCCTTCCTGTGCCCTATTAAAAATACAAAAACCCGCAAAAAACAATAAACAAGAGGACTGCAGCTTCCAAGAGGAAAAATTAGAATAAACCAATGGATGCACAAAGGTGGAAAAAAAATGCTATATGCTTACTTCACAAAGCACATCTGTTCCAAATGAATTCAAATTAAGGCATTTTTATGGAACATAAAAATGTAATAAGATCTATGAGCAATATAACGAAGAGAGGCATGGTGGAAAATTTAGTGAATTATGAAAAAGAAACATTCCCATAGGCCTTTTTAATTTTAATTCAGTAACTGATGTGGCTGAGAAACACATCTGCAAATGAAGTGACAAAATTGCTCAGACACGGCAGCTCATTGCTAACATGTCATAGAGAATGATATGCTCTGATGGAGCAGAATCTTGAAAAATGTAGGTCTAACTGGACTTAGTGTTGTTCAGCCTAGAGCTGTCATAGTCAAGAACTTACAGGCCAGTTCCAAGGAAAAGTTAGGCCAGTTAATCATTTTCAGGATTATCTTCTCATAAATGATGGGAGTCCAGGTAGAAATAATGCTCCAGGTTTCTGGGAGAATCTTTGGGAGGACAAGACATCTGTCCCAATTGTGCAAGAGAACTTGGATATCAGAAGTGACTTACTCTGAAATAGGGAAGTCATCAGGTCCTACATAGATGAATCAAAAGAACATATGTGATCACAGGCTAGGCTCCTTCGACAGTTGCTTCAAATGCTGGGCTTGTTATCCAATCCAAGATGTTCCCCCCAAAATGATGCATCTCCAATATGGGACGTGGGTTTCCCATCACGTCGCTCTGTGGGATGCACTGTGCTGAAGCAGGGTGTGTCGTGGGTGAGGAGCTAACCCAGCAAAACTCCCACAGTCCTCTGCTGAGCCTGCTGGCAGCTCCCCTAGGCCCATGCTCTTGGGTGTGAAGTGTCATTATTGACGATGCAGAGGGGAGGTAGGTTGCTCTAGCCTGGATGTGATGCCAAAAAAGGTGTTTTAAACTGAAAAGGTAAGGTCTTACATGGAAAGGTCCCTCCCCAGTAACAAACTTGGAATCAAGACAACTTTCCCATAAATTCAACAATCTCTCTCACACTTGGGTTTTTTTTTTTCTTCTTCTTCTTCTTTTCTTTCTCTGCCAAGCTTAGTTTGTGATTCAGCTCATGTCCAAAATTGTCTTTGGGAAACTCGGAATGATATGGCCCATTTTCTTTGGCTCAGCCTGAATGACAGCCCTCAAATTACAGAGCAGAGCTGAAAGCTGATGTTTAAAGGAAGATTTTATGTTGTCAAGCTTTATTAATATGACCCACCATTTCCCGTTTTGCCTTGTGCATTTATACAGCTGTGGGAGTGAGAGCTTTTAATACAAGTTATTGAACTACCATGCCATTTAGCACAGAAAACCATAGAAAACCTAAGCAAACCTAAGATCCCAAAGGATAACTTTAGAGTGCCAGAATTCTGTTATTATATTAGTAGAAAAACCACCCTGCATAGGTTACTCTGATGCTCAGGAGTAATGCTGAACACAAGGGCTGTTATTGACACTTTAGTACAAAAGATATTCAAGATTTTTATTCTAAATCAAGAAAGGAATACTTTTCCAATAGATAATCAGATCAAAGAATGTTCCTCTCTTTCACCTGCATTTTGTCAATTTTGACTTTAGAATAAAATCCTTACCATGAGGTCATTCAATAACATTATAGTTTCAATTTGTTCTTCAGCAGTGGCTTTCCTTCTTAGGTCCCTTTATTTGTTTATGTTACCACCTGGGCCCTGACACCGAGGATTGTGGCTGCTGGTATGAGGGCTCCTGGAGGAGTGTGGGATCCTGTGCAGAGAGGCTGTGTCCTTAGGAGCCCACTGTGCTGCTCTTAGTTGGTGTGGTGCCTCAGGGAACCATGGCAGAAGGAATGAGTGTGGACTATGTTTAAACTTGGGGCCCAAGTGAATGTCCCTGGGGTGGCTTGGGAAGGGATATGGATGGGCAAGAGCATCCCGGCCAGCAACAAGCATCCCTGAGTGATGTCTGCCCATGTCCAACAGCAAAACCTAATCCAGGGAGTGCATTCCAGATACTCACGGACTTTCCAGCCCTTTCCATCCAGGATTTGGAACTGGGCTAGGATGGAGATGACCTCCAGAATCTTGGTCAGTTTGGAGGTGGGGCTCATAGGGGAATCACTGATTTCTGACACTAGGGGTAAAGGTTTGGCAAATGGCTAATTGGAAAGACAAGAGTTATAACCATCCTAGGACTCCTGTCAGATAAAAACATAGTGTTGGTTAGTTTATACTTTTTAAAAGATAAACTTCAATTTTTAGAACAGTCTTAGATTTATAGAGAAGCTGTGAAGAGGGCCATAGAAGTCAGCTCAGACTGCCATAATAAACATCACAGACCAGGGGTCTTAAATGATGAACAGTGATTTTTCTCATGATTTTGGAGGCTGTAGCCTGAGATTGTTGGATTCAGTGAGAGTTCTTTCTCTAGCTTTTAGAAGGTTACCTTCTTGCTGTGTCCTTGTGTAGCAGGGAGAGAGCATGAGCTCACCTTCTTCTAAGGCCACAGTCCTTTCTGATTTGGACCCCAGCTTTATAACTTCGTTTAAGCTTATTTATTACCTCCTACAGATATGGTGATACATTTTCATTGGGGATAGAGCTCCTAACATATGAATTTTAAGGAAATCAGTCCACAGTGACAGCACACTAAGTCTTCTGTGTCCTGTGCTCTCTTCCTCCTCACGTTGACCTCTTCTGTTTCTAGGGTATACCTGTTATGGTCGATGAGCTAATAGTATTACCCTAGTATTGACAGAGGTCTACACTTTTTTTTCAGGTCTCCTCTGTTTTTCCCTAAAGCTCCTTTTCCCTTCCAGGATTCCATAGGATATGGGCTATCTGGGTCTCCCTAGGCTCCTCTTAGGTATGACAGGTCCTCAGACTTTCTTTTTTTTTCTTTTGATTCCTACAATCAGTTTTGAGGAGTATTATCAGGTACTTTGTAGAATGTCCCTCGTTTGGGATTTGTCTGATGTTCTTCTTTTTCTTTTATGGGGGTTCTGTGTTTTCTTTTTTTAAAATTATTTTATTTTATTTATTTGACAGAGAGAGAGAGAGAGATCACAAGTAGGCAGAGAGGCAGGCAGAGAGAGAAGGGGGGGAAGCAGGCTCCCCGCTGAGCAGAGAGCCTGATGTGGGGCTCGATCCCAGGACCCTGAGATCATGACCTGAGCCAAAGGCAGAGGCTTAACCCACTGAGCCACCCAGGTGCCCCGGTTCTGTTTTCAAGAGCTGACAGAGGAACACTGTGGTCTCATCATACCACGTCAAGGGTGTGCACTCTGAACATGACTGATTATTGTTGAAGCTGACCTTAATCACATGGCCAAGGTCGTGTGTGTCAGTAACTGTAAAGTTATTCTTTCCAACCTGCCCTTGTATTCTGCTGTCTTTGGAAGGAAGCGACTCTTGCTCATTTATTTGTTTTCTCCTTTTTAATTTTTTGAACATTTCCTTATTTCCTGTCACTACAAGATGATCAAGCCTCATTTTGTCTATTTCCTGCCCCAGCCCTAAGAGTCCCCCATTTCTCCAAGGAGCACTGGTTCTTTTTATTGAAGGATATATTAGAAACCAATATTTGGGTATTAGGTGTGAAGGTTTTGCTTTTAAACTATGGTTTTAAATTTCTGTCTAATATTCTACTTGAGATCATAATTCATTTAAACATGTTGAGTCTTAAACATTGGGATACATATGGCCCTTCTTTTCACTACCTCTGTATCTTTGGGGTAAATGCCCAGTAGTGCAATTGCAGGGTCATAGGGTAGCTCTATTTAATTTTATTTTTCCAGTGTTCCAAGATTCATTATTTATGCACCACACCCAGTGCTCCATGCAATACGTGCTCTCCTGAATACCTAACACCAGGCTCACCTAACCTTCCACCCTTCTCCCCTCCAGAATCCTCAGTTTCTTTCTCAGAGTCTGCAGACTCTCATGCTTCATCTCCCCCTCTGATTTCCCCCAATTCACTTTTCCTTTCCTTCTCTTAATGTCCTCCATGTTATTCCTTATGTTCCACAAATAAGTGAAATCATATGATAATTGACTCTCTGCTTGACTTATTTCACTCAGCATAATCTCCTCCAGTCCCATCCATGTTGATGCAAAAGTTGGGTATTCATCCTTTCTGATGGAGGTATAATATTCCATTGTATATATGGACCACATCTTCTTTATCCATTTGTCCATTGCAGGGAATCTTGGCTCTTTCTATAGTTTGGCAATTGTGGCCATTGCTGCTACGAACATTGGGGTACTCTATTTTTAATTTTTTGAGGAATCTCCACACCGTTTTCCAAAATGGCTGCACCAAATTGCATTCCCACTGGAGGGGGTTGGGTGGATAGGTGAGCTTCGTGGTGGATATTAAGGAGGGCACATATTGCATGGAGCACTGGGTGTGGTGCATAAACAATGAATCTTGGAACACAGAAAAAATAAACAAAAATAAACACATTGAGTCTTCTCCATTTTTCACTGTTACAAACTATGTTCAGTGAATCCTGTAAACATGTGTAATGGAGAAATTTTAGCAGAACTCACTTCAATCCTTTATTTCACAATAATAACCTCTAAAATGAGTTGATCTGTCACTTTCCTATCTTAGAAACAGAGGTGTGTGGGCATTGAATCTGTTGGCCATGGAAGAATTCCTCCGCTCCTCCTGTCCCACCAGGGCTGCTCACCCTTCTGGGGTGGGAGGGGAATTGTGCCTAGAGGATTGAGCTTCTGTGGTCTGTAGCCACACCAGCCACCCTCTGCCTCTGCTCTTCCTCTCTTCTGTGTTTACCCAATGGAAAGTGAGTAAATCCCGAGTTCTTCCTGCTCTCGCCAGCTGGCCACATCTTCAAAGGATCCTAGTTCAGAGTAGGAGAAGGTGCCCCATTTGGTCATTGTGTGAAAGATAAGGGCTCAGTTTATCACTTCGGGACAGAATGGGGAGGGGTGCTCATCAGCAAGGTGGGCTCTGTTAACCAGTTGGGTTTATATCTGTTTTAACCTCTGACCCCCTGCTGTTGAGTCTCCCCAAACATGGTTTTGGAACAAACTATTGGTGGTTTTCCTTTTTTCTTGCTTTCAAATTCCCAAAGAGCCTCAAACCATACATTTTTTAAAATGTGTTAGCCTGTAAGCTGCTTCTCTTTACCCCCAACTTCACCTTATGTTCATTTTTAAACATTCTATTTCAAGTCCTCTTGGAAGAGCCAGCCATGCAGAGCTCTATACCATGCCCATGGAAAGTACAGCACAGGCAGCTGGGAGCGGAGTGGGAGCACCAAGCAAGCAAGCAAGCAAGCAACCAGCAGACTCATGTGGGCTCTGGTCTCCGACGGGCCTGAGGCTGGACTCCATAGCCCCATGGTTCTTAGGAAGTGATCCTCTTCTTCTTCCCTCTGCCTTCCTTTTTCCTCTCTTGCCCCCTCCTGACTTCCTCCTCCTTCACCTCTTGGAGAAAACAGAACGAGAAACACTTATCTCTGGGGGAATTATCAGGCTTTGGAGATCAGACGTCTCAAGGGTCCATGGCAGCTGTGGAAGCCTGGTCCACATATGTTTTACCCAAATCCCTGCAAGAAAAACCACCCCCATGGAAGGCAGCTCAGAGACATGGTTGTCAGGAGCACATACATGAATAAAAAAAAAATGCTTCCTGAAGTCGGGAATTGTTAAACTGCATACTAAAATTTGACCTCATTTTTCTTTTTCTTATTGTTTTTTCAGATTGTAACATAAATTATTCTTGGAGAAATTAGTGAATTTCAGAGCCTTTGGGACTTCCACAACCTATGGATGTTAACACTTACCTGCCAGGTGGAATTATGATGGTAAAAAAGTATAATAAATGTGGCTGGCACAGAGGTTCTTCTAATTTTTCCTTTTATAAGCAGTAGTGTTTGGAGGGTGGGAAATGTTTGAAAATAAATCAACAGTGAGTAAACAATACTATGGGTTGGAATTGTTATTTATTTATTTATTTAGTTTTATATTTTCAGTGTTCCAAGATTCATTGTTTATGTGCCACACCCAGTGCTCCATGCAGTTGGAATCATTCTTGACGGGTTTATATTCAGTTCCTGGGAATCTTGTCCTGCTTGCAATCCTAAAAGAGATCCATGACATATTGTTTAGAGACAGGGCTCTTTCTTATGGGATGCACCACACGCTTTGAATCAGAGACCTTATAGCCAGGATGCATGGGTCCAAGAATCACATTGCCATCCTGGCACTTGGGGTCTGGTTGTCTTGGAGGTCTTAGATTCCCAGGTGAGAACAGTTCCATCAAGTGACATTTCAATGACTCCACTAAATGGAGGAGGAGTTGTCTGCTTCCCTGTGGCCACTGTGAAGTCCTGACACCACTGGACCCAAAGCCAAAAAGCAAGGAATTCTACTGGTTGCATTATTGCCTCTGATGACTGTATATGGGGTAGCTACTAAACATTGGGGGCACAGAGGACCATACGGCTGGGACCGAGGGCATTCTCCAAGTGCCTCTTAGCACTTCTATGGAAGAACTTGCTAATAGTAGAGTTTAGTGGAAAATTAAAGAAATACAACCCCCCTCCAAAAAAAGCAGGATGACAAAGAACTCAGATCCTTTGGGAATGAAGGCTTGGGTTCCTTCACCATGTAAAGAACCCAGAGCAGCCCAGGTTCTGGCTGAGGGCAAGGGAAACATAAAACAGTGGAAGAAAGAAGCCCTAGACAGTGGCATAACTTCATGACAAATTACAGAAATAAGGATTGTAGGCACTTTGCATATACTTTGCATATTTTCTATTTGCTTATATGTACGTATTTTTTTTCTATATGCTTACTGTTCTGGACTCTCTTCCCCATGTTTCTTTTATGTGTAATTTGTTGGACATTAATTTCATAATCTATGCAACAAGCCTCAGAGAGATGGTGACTAAATGTAAAGATTGATTAATCCAGCCAACAACCGATGAAGTTGGTGAGGTGCTATGTTTCTTTATCTTGGGGAAAAGGTGAGGATTTCCTCACCTCTAAGACACATGGCTGTATTTTGTTAGAAAGAAGTATAGAGCTTTTTTGTTATTGGGAAGTTGCCGTTGTGTAGGAGGGTATGTGTACAAAAGGGGTGGGCTGTGTCAGCTGTTGATTTATTGTCTCCACACTCCAAACTGACCCTTCACAGACCCTTTATATATTTTCCCCTTGCCAGCTGGCATGATATTTGTCAGTGAGGCCGCTAGAAAGTCATTGCCAGAGGAGGGGATTTTCCCCTTCTGGATCTGGGGTGTCCTGGCAGGCTCCTGCAGCAGCCAGGATTTCCCCAGCACACCAGGACATCATCTCAATAACCACCTTCTCAAGAACCACCTTCTCATGAACCACTCCTGAAAACACATCTACAGCAAGTTCTAGAGGGCTGATTTCTAGCAAGATCTATTGATGTGACACCATGGCAATTTTTCTGCCACCTGGTGAAATGTGGTTGTGCCTTGTCTCCCAGGCTGAACTCCTCGGCTCTTGGCACCAGGTGGGGGACTTCTGCGAGCCCTCTGTCTTAGCCCTGGGGCAGGGCTTGGAGAGTGGCAGCTGCTTCCATCTTTGCTACGCCACACTCTTGGGGGGTCTTTCATTTCTTCCTAGCCAATCCTGGGTTACTCTAGCCCCCCCCCCCATTTTACCCAATTCTGTGTAGTAAACTTTCCCTGTCTAAATTACTCTGTGGTTTCTGTCTCCTGATGCATCTGTAATTGAGAAAAGACTATAAACTCTTGAGGGGGAAAAAAATACAAGTTTGAAAATTTAAAAAATCAATGCTGGAACATATTCTTCCTGGGTTTATCCATTTGATTTCTGTGGGAACTTTCTTCTGCCCCTTTTGCTAAAACAGCTTCATAAAATATTATTTAAAGGCTTCATTTTCTCCAGTGTTGATCAGCTTAACGCATAAAATGCCTCCATTTCGGGAAAACCTTGGAAGCTGAATCCCTCCAATGCTTGCCAGCCTCAGCCTGGTCAAGCTGGAAACCATCTGGGCCTTCTTGAAATTTAAAATGGGAACATAGAGGGTGGATTTTACCAAATCTAATGTGCGCATGTTTGTGAATTCTTTGTGTCCTTTTTTTTTTTTTTTTGACCTCAAACTGTAATCTCAAATGAAGAAAAAAATCCCCAGGACTTCAAAGGAAAATTGCTTTTTAATTTCTTAGCAGAATGGCAGTTAAGAGCAAAGCTCTCACAGCTGTACCGGATATAGATTTGGAAAGCCACTTCTCCTCATGATACCAGGCTTCTTCCGTGAAAGCAATCAGAATCAGTCGAGGTTAGGATATCCCCTCTCCGGGGCAGCCAGACCGGGCAGGACTGCCTGTTTGGATTTCTGGGACTTGTTTTTCCTCTGGCTCTACTTCCCCCTCAACTGCTAAATAAAATATTATTTGGGTCATGGGGTTTTAAAATTATTGTTGTTTTTAGAGGAAGCTGGGTTTCTTGTTGGAGAAATAGAGATTTTGGATTCATGTGCCTGAACCGCCATAGGGTCCTGTCCGTACTTTCAGCTAAATCCTCTTCCTGGCATGCACCTGTGGGACAGGAGCAGAAAGCACCTTGAAAGTACGCTATGGCTGCTGCCGAGCCTCGGGCCTCCTGGGTGGTGTGTAGGGAACTGGAAGTGACTGTAATGTAAGGAGACAGCATCTTCCCAGGTGAAGGTCAGAAAGCGGCAGCTCCGTGTGCCTGTCTGCAGTGTTGACATTCTTCCAAATGAGTCTGGGATTTTTCTGGGAAGAAGCGGGTGTGGTGTGTTAAGGAGGAAAATATGAATTTCCCCCATGGTTAACTCACCGGCGGATCTTGGGAAGCTGCCTCCCCTGCCTTGGGCTGCTTCCACGCTGGCAGTGACAGGAGCTTGGTATTCCTTCAAGCTCAGGAATGTCATTACCTGACATTTCCTCCTAAATTCTGCATAAGGAAGCCCACCGAAAAGACAGTGGCAGCAGCAAGGCATGGACCCCTGCCTCGAGGATGTGCATGGCTCTGCGACATGGGCAGCACCCTGTTCACCCACTCTGACAGGGAGAATAAAGAGGGCAGAGGCTTTCAAAGAATAGTCCAGATATAAGTCCCAAGATGGTCTGGAAAAAAGGGGGCTGTGGTCAAAGTTTTGGAAACTAAATTGGCAGAAGTCTCCAGGCAAGTCAGAGTAGGGAACAAGTAAAGTGGGTCCGCAGGTGCGAGCCTGGCGTGGCCTGTAGGGGAAGGGGGGGGTGGATTCTCTGCAGTGGCCATGTGACCAGGCTCAGTTCACTTGGGATTTGGAGCATTTGTGGGGTGACCCTGCAATGCCTCATTCCTTAGCCCCTAAGTGAACATCTAGGAAGCGATCAGCCTCCTTAGGAGATGGTGAGAGTCCAGTCCCTGGGGAGGCCTCACAGTCTGGCCAGATCCTGCCATTTTCCAAACAAAACAAAACAAAAACCACAACAAAACCCCAAACAGTTTACACAACAAGGGGGTTGGAGAGATTGGTCTCCTACTCCTAGTCACCCAGTCGTGCTGGGAGAGCCTGTCCCTCCCTCTGCCCAATCCCTCACCATACTCCCACTTCCAAGCTCTGGATCAAATGAGTGGGAAACATCAGTGTACCAGCAGAGGTGTGCTCCTGACGAGAGAGTTTTTTCACTTCAACAAAGCTTTCTAGAACACCTACTCTGTCGCAGGCTCTGTGCCTGTGTTTTGTGCTTGCTAGCTGTGTGATCTAGGGTGATCTACTTGCCTTCCTGAATCTTTTTATTTATTTATTTATTTGGTGAGCTTTCTTTTTTTTAATTTAAGCTTTTTTATTTAAACATATAATGTAACCCCACCACCCTCTCCCAGCCCCTCTCCCCCCCCCCACACCCCTCAGTTTGTTTTATGACATTAAGAGTCTCTTTTGGTTTTTCTTCCTGCCGATCCCATCTTGTTTCATTTTTTCTTTTCCTACCACCTTAACCCCCACCCCTGTTGCAAGCCTTCCTGAATCTTAACTTTACCATTCATAATATGGAAATGTTACTAGCTTCCTTTATAGTGCAGTAAATATTAAATGAAGCAATGCACACGGGACTGGAGAAATGACCTTAAAACCCTTATCAGATTCCTCTATTTCCTGCTCTAAATCGAGAAAAGATTATTTTAACTCACGTTTAAAATATATACATGAAAATAAAATAAAATAAAATTATATGTATGCTTTAAAAAAAAAACCTGCATTATAACATATATTACCAAAGGAACATTGTCTATTGATTTCATCACTTTTTACTGAGCGATCACTATGGGCCTGATGCTGTTCACACACTGAAGACACAACAGTGAAAAAGGAGGACAGGATACCCACCCTCAAAATCCCATAACGCCAGTGACATAGGTCGCAGAGCAAAGGTATCCAAATTCCAGGGATGACTTGCATGACTTCAAATGGTTTTTAGAGGCAGACTTCCCGCGCTGGCTCTTCAGAAAGTGGGGTACTAGAACCCTCAGCATTCTCTCTGTGATTATATGGCTCCTCTCTAGACCAAGAGTACCAGGCTTATCTCCCTCACTCATAAGGACGTGTATAGTAGAGAATTTTTAGATGGAAAAGCTTTCTGAAATCCTTGGTGTTCACATTACTCACAAGGATATTTTATCCTATAAGAATCTACTGTTTTTAATATTCGAACACGTAGAAACAGACCAGCCACTTAAGGTAGATTTAGATTCAAACTAAATATGTCTTTTTTTTCCTCTTGCTTTCTGGGGCTCCTAGCGCAATGAGTTTTAGATGTGAAAGGAAAAGGAATCACTGCACAGTCAATAAAACAGATTCAACAGCCAAAATACCAGTGACTCACTGGCATCCTGTAAATGTTCCTTCTGTCTGGGACTGTTAGGGGCTCTGACAACCTCAGGACTCCAGGATAACTTAATATATGGCTGAGCTTTCCAATTAAGAAAAAAAAAAAGATAGACTCAAGAATGCAGTTGGTTTGAAATTCCTTCGGAAGAAAAAAACCCAGATGTCTTGTTTTGCTGTTTGTGTCTTAGAACCGAGAAGCTAGTTTCTGGTCTTAGGGATTTGTGGGGCTCTTTTTGTAAAAATGGCATGGCAACTCTCATTTAAAGACATAACACTTCTATATCATTAATCACCAACCCGGTCATGGCGTGTGGTTTAGAAACAGTAATGAATGTAATGTGGATACCTTAGCAACAGACAAACAAGGCACCCATTAGAAAACATTAAATAAAGATAACAGGATAAATTACTTCTAGTACATTTAGTTCTTTACAAGCAGAGTTCCTGACAGTTGGTCAGTAACAATCTGTGAGTTATTCAAATTACTGTCTAAGATGGCATGTTTCCAGAGATTCAATTAAGCTAATTTTGGGTGTGGATTTCCAGTGTAGCAAGCTCCAGGACTGTTCACTCTCTTCTAGTAGTTTGTGCCCAGTGGCAATTTCAGTGATGGCTGTGGGTTTCATGTCCCTAAGGACAGTGCCTGCCCATCCCCGTGCAGATATTTTTCCTTAAATGATTTTGTCATCCCAATTTGTAATTGGGGGAAAATAAGGGAATTTGAACTTTGATTCATAATTTTGTTGCTTCGGTTTTGGTTTGCTCAGAATTGAAATAATGATTTCAAATGGGGCAATAATGAACGCAGCTCTGTGGGCACACAGTGAATGTCTTACACACTGTCTCATCAAATTCTCACCCTCTTATGCCACCCTGGTACATGCATTCCCAACCTGTCCTGGTGGACAGCATCCTCAGTGTCACAGTGAAATTTCCCAGTGTCCCCAGAGCGAGAGAAACTGTGAATGATTTTCAGCAGTTAGGTCTCAGCAACGCAAGAGTTGTAGTGCTGTGATAGACACCTATTGGAATAGACTCTCAAGAGTTCATCACAGGCTCAATCCGTATCTGATAGATGTCTCCATGATTCTTGGAAGACGTGAGGTGTCCACTGGTTCCTTGTCAGTTTGCTGGGTGCATGATTTAGGAACCATGGCCTCATGAGGTAAGTCCTAGTAACATCTCAGTTTTACAGATGGGAAAACTGAGTTTGAGGAGGGTAAGGTATTTTGCCAAGATAATACATCTGGTAAGAAGCCCTGGGGCCAGGAGTCAAAGGTGGGACCATTGACTCCAGAGCACACGCCATTTGCCTCCATACTTGTCACCAAACTTCCGATTAGGGGAGAATTTCAGGACTCCAAAGCTGGATGGCATAAGGACAAATGACAATTTGGGATGGATGTCAGAGGCATGGGAAGTGAAAGGAAGGTCTAGAAGCAATTCATTCATTTTCCTGTTATCATTTTTCCATTTACTTCATTTGTTTGAAAAGCACACATGGCTGGTTCCTGAACTGTGTCCCCACAGAGCTCCCACTCTGGTGGGAGGGGATGAGATGATGGGAACCATACCCATTTGCCATCTCTGGGAGTGGGAGCACAGAGTGGGGGTCTGCATCAGGCTGGGTGGAGGCCGAGGGGCAGGCAGGGTTATGGCAAGGACAGAATGAGTTACACAGAACAAAGCCAGAAAATAAAAGAACAGCTTCTGGAAACTGGCACAGCCCTGCCAAGACTGTCCTTATATTTCAATACCAAATGGCCTGCACCCAGCTGACTCATCCACATTGTCTTACCTTCATCGTATTGTTGTAATTACACTTTTACTAATCGTGAACATATATGATCAGCAGTCTTTGGGATGATCTTCCTTGTGTTTAATGGTGGTGAAATTCACCCTTGGCTCCATATGAAATTTGAAAATAGAAATTCAGTATCTTAGCAACTTTCACTTACATTTGGTTGTGTGTGTTTTTCCTTTTTAAAACGCGTAAGTATGTATGACTCCACCCTTTGATCAAATAATGCATGATTTTCCCTTCACACCAGGTCACTTTTTCCTTGGAGGAGGCCACATTTTACAGATGCAGCAATTCAAGGAGCATTTCCTGAGCACCTGTGTGTAAGAGGACTCAGAAGCACTCATTTCTCCACCCAGAGCTCAGTCTGGGGGGATTGGGAGGGGAACCAAGGGACCCACCAGTACCAGGACATGCCCAGGGGCTGTGGGCTCAGGGAAGAAGAGGAAGAGGGGAAGGATGCAGCCAGAGGGGGCACTAGGTACAAGCCTGGAGGTCCATGGTAGGTGGCCGTCCAGCATGCCAGGGCCACCAGGTCATGGAGCAGCAGGCACGTGGCATAGCTGGCTTGCAGGAGCCATTGAGGGAGCACTTACAGAGAAGGCAGAGGGAGACAGGGATCTGATTGTCAGGAGCTGAGCTACCTTGCTGGGAGACTGGAGTTTTCTTGAAGCCACTGAAGGCTTCTAAGCAGGTGAGGGTGATAACTCCAGTGATCTGACCCACCAAAGGGTCCACAACTATGCAAAGGCAGCCTTTAGTACATATCACACCACTGAAAATAAATTTTTACAGTCCAGCTATTTCCCATCATCACTTGACAAACACTGATGAGGCTTTGCTTGTATGCCGGGCACCATGCTGGGGATGGCTTCTGAGGGTGATCTTCTTCCTGGACAGGAGCACTCAAGGAGCACGAGCACTCACCACCAGAGCCTCATTTGTCCCTCTCTGCCTCTGCTTTATCCTCTGCCTCCCCTTCCATCTCATTGCGAAGTAGAAAGAAGGAAGAGTAAACTTCCTCAGGTTTACTCTGACAGGGAATGGTCTCCGAGTCACCAGGTCATGAAGGCTGCTTATCTCTGTCCCTGAGCTTTAAAAAGAAAAAGCCCATCTACTCTATGTCTTTTAAAAGATTTAGCAGGGCATAAGAACATTTTTCCTTTATCCTAAGAAAGGAGTAAAGTGGTTTTTTATGCTTCCGTACTCCAGCAGAAGCCCATTCTGCTGTCTGATACAAGGCTTCTCTGCCTTTTTTTCTTCAAATTTTTCCTAATTCAAAAGTTCTGATAATATAGATAACTGTTGTGTGAATATGTATGTGTGAGTGCCTCTGTGTGTGTATGTGTGTGGGGGGGGGAGAGAGAGAAGATTCTAGAGAGTTCTAGAAGCTTAAGAACCTCTTGTTGGCTATGTGCTGAGGTAGATGAGGTATCTGTGGGACAGCCTCCCCATCCTTCACCCAGCTTCTGTGATCAGGAGGGGCTGACCTTCATGGTCTACATCAACAGGCCCCTCGTGTTCTCTGCCTTCTGGTAGGGTTTGGCCAACATGATCTAGGTGCAGGAAATTGGATGGTGAGAGGCAAATGAGGTCTGAGTATCTATATACATGCTGGGTGCCCATCCCATAAGGTCCCCCTCCAGTTTGGTTACATCCTTTCACCAAGGATCCTAGTTCCTGTCACACAGTCATCTCATAATTGTCTTGGGTTCTGGCCTGCGGTGGTGATGGCTCCCGGGGTCCTGTACTACCTGCTGTTGGTTGCCCTCACTCCTCTTCAAATTCCCTCTTGGGAATGTCATTGCACCAGCTGGGTTTTGCCTGGATCCTCCCTGAAGAAGGTGGGACTGAACCACAGTGACACTGAAGGGGGAATCATGAATACCCCTGCTGCCCACAGATGGCAGTGCACAGTGGGTCTTTCCTCTGAGGAGTGAAGCGGGGAAGTCTGTGCCCAGGAAAGCATGGAAGCTGAGGTGTCAGCCCCACACGTGGTTGTTCTGGAAGTCACAAGGTTCATGTCCTTCACTGAAAAATATTCAAGTATAACTGACATACAGTAATATAAACCCATTTTCTTGGACAACTGGGATCATTTTGACAAACATACTTCACCACATACCCATCACCACAATGAAGACACAGAGTGACCCCATCACCTGCCAAACCTGCCCCATGGCCTTTTGAGGTCGGCCGCCCTATCCATTCCCAGAAGAGCAATAACAGTGCCATTGGTCAGTCTTACTTTAGGCATATTATATGAGGCTATTTTCAAACCACATTTTCTTAAAACGAGTTCTATTTAAAAAAATGAGACTACATTGTAAATTATGTTGGCTATTTCTCATAATGAAAGCTCGCACCCACCTTGTAAGGCAACTATTCTATTGATGAACAGCAATGATGATTAGGGGGAAAAAATCTGCCCTGGGTGGTGTCAAAATATCCCTCTCTGCCACTCTGGTTTTTTAAACTGTGATATAACTGACATATAAAATTGTATCCATTTTAGATGTATGACATAATGATTTGATGATGTATCTACACACTGTGACATGATCACCCCAATAAACTTTGTTACTATCTTTCACTGCACATAGCTACAATTTCTTTCTTATAATGAGAACTTTTAAAATCTACTCTTTGAGCAACTTTCAAATATATAGCACAGTATTGTTAACTAGAGTCACCACACTCTTCATCCTATCCCCAGGACTTATTTATCTTATTACTGGAGATATGTACATGACTGATTTTTTAAATTTGTGAAAGATTCACCATGCTGTAAGTTTGTGGGCTTTTACCAATGCATAATGCCATAAATCTGTCACTGTCATTTTATACAGAATAGTTTTACTGCCCTAATGATCCTCTGGACTTCAATTTTCCTTTCTTCCCCTTCTCTTCCAGTAACCACCAATCATTTTATTGTTCCTACAGTTATGTATTTTTCTGAAACATCATATAATTGGAATCATACAACATGTAGCTTTTCAGACCAATTTCCTCTTTTACTTATCAATATGCATTTAAGGTTCTTTGGTGTTTTTTCATGGCTTAATAGCTCGTTTCCTTTTATCACCAGATAATATCACCATATTCTTTTTTTAGTATCAGAATTCTTTGGGCTTTTCTATAAAGACCACCATGCCATCTGGGAATAAAAATATTTTTATTTCTTCCTTTTCAGCTGGATGGCTTTTCTCCCTTTTCATTGTCTCATTACGCTGACTAGGACTTTGGATATGGTATTGGATTTCTAAAACCCTTGCTATATGGCTACATGAGGCCACGTGAGAAAGGTTTGGTAGAAAATGTATAGTGTGTGCTTGTGGCCATGGCATAGGGTCCTTACACAGGGCACCAGCCTCCCCTTCAATTAGGGGGCTTTGGGACTAGAACTGGGTGAGATCCGGTTATAAGATAAATAAGAACCAGGGATATATTGTGCAACCTTGCAACTAGAGCCAATACTGCCTGGTGATAGACAGAAAGTTGCTGAGAGAGTAGATCCTAAGAGCTCTCATTGTAAGATATTTTTCTCTTCTCTTTCTATTCTATCTATTGGAGATGATGAATGTTAACGAAGCCTATTGTGGCAATCATTTCACAACATATGTAAATCAAACCATCATGCTGTACACTTTAACTTACACAGTGATGTGTGTCAATTATTTCTCAGTAAAACTAGAGGAAAAAGAACTGGGTGAGAGGCCAGGGCTTCCTACTGGGTGACTCAGTCATGTTCCTGCTCACTGGACTCAGAATTTTTCTAGTTATATATATATCAAGTAAAACTTTAGTAGGCTTTTCATCTCTTTCATCCATAGGAAGCACTGGATAAATTAGCCATGACCATAATTCCCTGCAGTATAAAGCACATTACCACCCTGACCCTGCAGCCCCCTTTGATGTGGTTGGTTAGGCGCAGCTATCCAGGCTCAGTCGCTCTGGGATTCCATCACCCCTGCTGAAATCAGGTCAGAGGGGCTGTTTCACATCTCCTGTTTAATCCTCACTCACAGAGAATGTTGGGGCAAAGGTTTTCAAGGAGGCTGCTTCTCAATTCCTTGTTTGGTGTCCTTTGGGACCACCTGAAGACAAAGTCAAGATGAAAGTGAGTGGGTTCCACACAATAAAGCCTACTTCTTTATCCTCATCTCCCTAAGCATTTGAATTCCTTTCTCCACACTATGCTGCAGGAGTTCTGACATCCCGACCTTGTCAAATGTAGGTCAACAATAAATTCAAGTTTCAGTCAATGAACAACGCCAACTAGCAAAGCCATTCCAGCTGTGAGAACTAGAACACGAAGCCCTGAATCTTGTAAAAGTGTTCCCATATTAACAAGTTGAGTCTCATCCAGTTACATTTCATCTTGCTTGGTTTGGTAGAATCTCATGTACTTTTTGCCTTAAAATCTACATGTACTTCTTTCTTCTGGCAATAAAATCCTTGCAGTGCTCTCTGTGTATATGCTATCAGCTTCTACAGAAGATCTTGTGTGACCATGGGCCTGAGTTATAGGACCAGAGGCAATATGAGATAGTGGAGAAGGGCCCAGAGGGGCACAGTCATCCTAACAACTGCCCCATGTGGTGTTTCATAAGCAAGGAAGGTCTCCTTCTTCCAGGCAAGGGAGATTTGTGACCTCAAATCTTTCAGATTATTCTAAATTGATCTAATGTCCCCCTCCCATATTGCAGTGCCTGGCTTCTTCCAAATTAGTTGCCTTTTTCTTAACATGGGAGTCTTGTCAAAGTTGCATATCAACTTGGTTGAAATTGGTTGAACTCATAATCAGCTTGGTTGGTTGAACTCACATAATTAGATTTGTGACTGAATTTCAACTATGTCTGTCGTGTGGACACAAAAATAAATAATTCTTTTAGGTCTCCTGGAGAGTCCTTTGCATTCTCTGTGCATACTTGAGCTGAGGTTAAATTTCCAAGCATATCGTTTTCTTTGTGAAAGATGTCTAGCACCATGAGAAGCAACTATCCCACCTCAACTTGGAAAGTTGCAAGCAGCTGGAGAAATGAGAGGCCTCTCAGGAAATTAAGAAATATATCCTATAGCACAGCATGGAGTCAGTATTAATGGCTTATACCCCAATTATAATAGACAACAGTGTGACCACCTAAATAGAGAAGTAACCTTATCATTAACTCAGCATACCTTCAAGGTAAAGCTGACAGATTCAGCTGATAAAGAAACAGAGATACCTTGTTAGAGTAAGATAGTTTGTTTCTTACAATGACAGCAAAAGCAAGAGTAACAAAGGTACCTCTTCCCTTTGTCCCTTGTCCCACAGGATGATAACAAAACAGCAGAAACCATGCAGACATGGTGAAATGAGTCATTGGTACCCTGCTGGCAAGGACCAATTTCATGCTGTACCTCAGCAGTTTTATTGGCTACAGCTGTGCCCTCAAGGTGGAATTTGGGGATGCATTAGGGTGGGGGAGTTAGGGAGTCTCATACCTTGTTAGAACCTAGGAAGTTTAGGGGCACTTGAGTGGCTCAGTGGGTTAAGCCTCTGCCTTCGGCTCAGGTCATGATCTCAGGATCCTGGGATTGAGCCCCACGACGGGTTCTCTGCTCAGTGGGGAGCCAGCTTCCCCCTCTTCCTCTGCCTGCCTCTCTGCCTACTTGTGATCTCTATCTCTGTCAAATAAATAAATAAAATCTTGGGACGCCTCAGTGGCTCAGTTGATTAAGCAGCTGCCTTCGGCTCAGGTCATGATCCCAGCATCCTGGGATCGAGTCCCGTATCGGGCTCCTTGCTCAGCAGGGAGCCTGCTTCTCCCTCTGCCTCTGTCTGCCTGTGCTCTCTCTCTCTCTCTCTCTAATAAATAAATAAAAAAAATTTAAAAAAATAAATAAAGTCTTAAAAAAAATAAAGAACCTAGGAGGTTTAGCTGTATCTGTTATGATGAATGGAGTAGAGAATGAGGACAGGAAGCCATGTTCCAGAGAAAGACCTGAATGAAGATGGCATATAAGTGATCAAATGAGGAAGTGGTGGTAAGGCAGGAGGAGATGTGAACCAGGAATAACTAGGTGGGGATAAATGGGGATGCTCTGTTCAGTTATGTTCTGTGTCTCTGGCTCTTATGTCCTCTTAGCACCTCCCACCTCTACTGTAAATCAGAAAAGTCCTAACCCTCACTACCACCTTTCTGTGCTTGGGTGAAAGAAGTTTCTGCTCATCTTGGACTTAGGAATGGAGACATCCATCTCTTTATCTTGATCATTGTAGCTTCTGAGATGTCAGCCAGTTTTGGTCTCATCCATCCTGCTGCCTACCTGATAGAAAGTCCTACAGCTTGGGAAACCAGGGTTCACAGAGAGAGTACAGAGCAATGAGGCAGTAGAACCATTCCATGTTCTAGGTGGAGGTAGTGGACTTTAATATTCTACAGAAGGGTGTGTCCCTTCTTCCTTGATCAAGACTTACCTAAGCAGTTAATCCTGCAGCTTCTTCCTGATAATTTTCAAGGACTGAACACAAGGAGGCTAAGAAATTCCTTATTAGCTTCTGTACAAAGAGGGTGTCTCATGTGCTGCAAAGTGCTGTCAAGCTCTTTCCTATGCCCCTCATCAACACAACAGTTTTTAAGTGGTTGGCCACCTCTGGGAAGAAGGTGCAGACAAAGTACTGTTTGGAAAATTCACAGAGACTCTAAGAATAGGATTGCTGATTTGCAGGAAGGGTCCCATCAACCAGCCTGTTTCCTTGTTCATCCCAGTACCTGCACACTAGACCCTTGAAGGTGTAGTCATGGTGGTAGGGTTGGAGACCTTGCATGGCTCCAATCATATGGGTTCACTCTTACCTAAGAATGTTATATCCTATTGTCACCACTGAATGGCTAGAATGTTGGCAGCAGGACTCAATGCCGAGCCGAGTTGGTACCATCCCTATGAGAAAAACCAGCCAGCTGCTGGCAGTTGATTACATCATATCTTTCCACCTGTAAGGGCAGTGACTCATCTTTACTGAAATGAACATCTATTCTGGATAAAAGCTTTTTCACTCCACACAATTCTTTGACAACTGTGGAATTCCAGAGTTCACTGAATGTCTGTTTTACTGATATACAATTCTATAAAACATTGCTTCAGACCAAAAAAATCCATTTTATAGGTTTACGGACCTTACTGTATACCACATCACCATATATCACATCACAATATATCACATCATCATCTGGCTTAGCAGATTAAAGATTCAGAGCTTCTGTTTCATTAGAAGTGTTGTACCCCAAGATGCAATATATGGACAAAGCTGATACATGGTCCCATTAGCTAGAATATGTAGGATTGGATGACAAGGGATTGAAGTAGAACTGCCTCTCATAATGTCACTTTCAATAATCCTGTGTGGAATCTGTTTCCCATACTTTAACATCAGGCTCTTCTAGTGTGCAGACCCTGATTATCAGGCAGGGAACTCCCTCCAGGGACAGAGTTCACTGATTTCAAAGCTGTGTGTACAACTTGTTTACTTTGGACTCATCATGCTAGTGGATCAGCAGGCAAGTAAGGAGGAAGGGTAACTGACACTTGTCACAAGAATTTCTGGAACCTGCAGGACTCACTAGAACACCTTCTAGTGCTTTTAAGCCAGTGATGTCAGTAACAGACCATTTCAGCAATCAGGACCTGACAGAGGCAAGGGAACAAAGACTGTAGGGGAAGATCTAGATCATCTGACAAGGCAACCAATCTAGATCAGGTGAAGTGTTAGCTAAAGGTGAGGGGGATCAGGAAAGGATGGTGATGAGGGAGGTTTTGAATAGTGATGGATCCCTTGGAACAAGTTATAGCCCTAAGACCTCACCTTATTCCGCTAACCATGTGTGTTAAGTCTTGAAGACTTGATTTGGGTTGGACTGGGTGTAATGTAAGGCAGTCATGAGGAGTGTAAGGGATCTGGGTCTGGGGAGTGTAAGGGATCCATGTATGAGATATCTTTGGGTTTATCCCTCACCTTCTTGGCCTCACCTAGATTCCAGCTGTGACTAATGTGGGAAGCTCTGCATAGCTTCCACTCACATTTTGCAGACATCTCTGGTCTCAAGCATGAACCCACATCCTTCACTTCCTGTCTTGGAGCTCCTCCACTGCTGTGGGTATGGTTGATCCCATATGGCAAACATATAGGGACAGCTTAGTAGTGTGGGTATAGTGTGGGGACAAGCAATGTGGCATAAGGGCTAATAAATAAATGTGTTCCCTTTTGATCTTTGGGGAAATCAATTATAAAAGGTATTCTGTATGATAAGGTCCTGGGTGGGGTTGGACACCTGTTTCTCATAACACTGACCCTTATGATAGGTTTTACTTTTCCTCTTTCCTTTGCTCTTCCTGGTCCTTTATTTCTATTCTCCAAGATCACATCTCTAATAAAATTTCTGCACACAAGCTTGGTTCAAAATCTGCTTTCAGAGCAGTGGGTTAGAGTGGAAGCTAGGTTCAGCACTCTCTTTCCCAGGGATTGGCTGACAGATCAAATTAATCAACCACGTAGTGGGGCCAGATAGGAAAGCAGTGGTAGGGCAGCCAATATGGGTCTCTGGAACTCTTTGCTCACTTTTATCCTCTTGCTCTCCTGACATGGTTTCACTCATCCTCATCTATTTCCTGAGCTCTAGATGTGCACCAACACAGTTGTTTAGGCACATTTATGGCTGAAAACAAGTGTGTCATCCCCCAAAGTCATCTATCTCCCTGAGCCTCCATTGGTGTTGATGTTGTCACATCTTCTCAGGCTTATGATGGTGGACGTCTCCTTGATCACTTCTTTTCCCTGCAACCAGGGACCAGTTGTCTCCTCAAGGCCTCTCTAACTTATCCCTCCCTTCAGTTCCACTTGTGTGTATTCCATACCAGACCTTCCTCATCTTTCCTGGTGTTTGACCATTATTTCAGAAGCAGTGTGTCTGTCTATAGCAGCTACTCCATCACTCAGCAACCAAAATCACTCTTATTACCAGAATTTTTGTTCTAAAACCTCTCATTTGCTGGAAGGGAGTGGGTTGGAGGATGGGCTAGCTGGGTGATAGACATTAAGGAGGGCACGTGTTGTAATGAGCACTGGGTATTATATAAGACTGATAAATCACTGACCTGTATCTCTGAAACTAATAAAATGTTATATGTTAATTAATTGAATTTAAATTTAAAAAGTTAAAAAATAAAACCTCTAATTTGTCCATTTAACAAGTATTTGCTGGCTCCCCATCTTCCAGCAGCAGTGGGAAGAGACAAAATCTGAATTCCTTGACTTAGTTTTCTAGAATGTTCACAAGCTGACTCATATTTATTTCTTTCACATAATTTCCAACCTTCACATTCTCCATCACAACTCTACTGAGCTATGTGGTGACAAGTGGACCTTATTATTCCAGTCTTTAATTCAGATGGTTGGTTAGTCTAAGGGAAGAGAGAAGGAAGTTGTTTTCTGATCCAGTGCTATTCTTAGACACAAAATAAAAGGCTTCAGTGATATCCAAACTTGGAGAAGCTGTAGAAGGAATCTGAGTGAGATGTCTTCCAGCTCTCTAGAACAGTGTGTATAATGGCACTGTGGCAGGCAGGAGGTCTCCTTCATAGTGATGGCTCTGGGTCACCAAAGCCCTCAGGCAAGGAGTCAGTCTGAAAGACTCACATCTTGATCCTCATCCATCTGTTCCCTTCCGTAGGATTTGGATCCTGACCACCCCTCAGTCTGTCCCATCATCTTGCTACAAATTCTTGTTTACTCTTCCAGTGCCCAGACTCTGGCCTTACTGAGTTCTGACCTTCCTCTCCACATTGATGGGACTTTGGTCCTTTGTTTATGCTCCCTTAGTACTTGGCCATACAACATACACATCATTCTTGCTTTTGAATTTCCCAACTTATGTGATGATGACCCAGATAAGCCCACCATACAGTGATGCCAGAAGTGACAGTTTGGGATAAAATGGGAAATCAGTGGTGGTACTAATAAAGCATCTTCCATGATGAGACAGCATGTCTTCCTCTGAAGAGCTGTGGGAGCTTGGGGGCTGGTGGGACATGAGCAGCCAGAAGACAAACATGATGTAAATAAAGATTTGAGAAGGGTCAAGGCTGGAGGAGACTCAAGAGAAGGTCATACAGCCAAGGTCAGAGTAGAAGCTTATGTGGATCTTGGCCAGGGCAGTTTATGATACCTGATTGTCAAACAATCTAGGTATTACCAGCCAGACTACAGCATTGTGATGGAGGACAGAGAAACCAATGGGGAACCAGAAGCTTGAGTTTTGTTGTGACCTTGTAAATAATCAGTGGAGTAGCTTCCCCTCACCAAATGCTAGCTAATCTCTGAGGTTCCATAGTTGGCAGTTGTCTGGCCATCAATGGGTTGTTGCGGTTTCCTTTGGGAGCACCACTTCTTTCACATGGGACTTGATTCTTCCTAATGTGCACACCCAGAAAAGACTGCCAATTATTTCTTACTACCTGGATGTTTGGAACTTCCTTGATTCACCCTTTAAGCCTGGTTTTTGGCTACTTTCTAATTATGCAAGCCACCCCACAGCCTTCCAATAAATTTATTTTTTGATTGAGGTAGAGTTGATTTCTGTTGTTTGTAGCCAAAGAATCCAAAATGATGCAGAACATTTCTGCCTCTGATCCTCTGTCCTCTGTGATTTCAAACATTAGGATATCATGAGTTTGGAAGGGGAGTTGTGCTATAGAAAGGCTTTTCACCTGGGAAATGCTCCTGGAGGTGGAGCTCTGATGGGGCTGTGCTCTACCTTCCCTATGCATCCCATCCCAAATGCACGCAGGTTGGGCTGACACTAGTTACTGACTTCTTCTGTGGTCTTTTTGGAGAAAACTCTGGTCTTTAGAGCAGTGATTTAGGTGTTTTATGTCCAATAGTAGTACCTCTGGGGTTATTTGGGGAGGGTCTAGGGGACTGATTGGGTCTCCATTACTTTCTGCCACCTAATCAGAATCACTCCTCCTGACCTGTTTCATATATTTTATTTATAAAATTTTATTTGAAAAATTTCATTTCCTTACTAAGAAGGAAGCTTAAAAGCCACTGCTTTGACAGACCCAACTCGTGAGAGATTTCCCAGATGGAAACTCACTGAAAGTCTGGTTCTATTTTGTCATGATCACTGGATGATGACTCTCCATTGGCAAAATGCACGTAGGCATGGAAGCTATTTTCTGAAGAATCTGAGCTGAAAGCCCAGTTGTACTGACTCTGTACCGTTATGTGTTTAAACATGACTCAACTAACGATTAAGTTAATGGAGTTAACGTGTGTGAAAGGCTATTGCCAAGAGAGCCAATAGGGGAAAAATCACTTCTAGAAGGACACTCAGAACAAGCTTGGGGAAGTCCCATAACCCTAGGCTACTGGATGGTGTATGTAACCTGGGAAAACTCACATGAGCTGAGTGACCTATCTCCTGCCAAGGCCAACAGCATACTGGGCTGCTCTAGTCACTGTGGCTGCAGAAGCAGAGGCACAAAAATGGGCAGTAGTTTTGGAATGGCTGAGATGTAGCATGGGCAGAGAGAGATGATGTGCAGCATTTCAGGCTTGTTGAGACTAAGATGACTGAGCATCTCAATGAATAATCACAGGAAGGGAGGGGAGTGGAGAACCTGAGTTGGAATTGTCAATGCAAAGCAATGAACGAGATGAGAACAGGGAAGCTATTTAGAACTAACAGACTAACACAGTGAGAGGAGGATAGTAAACCACAGTTTTAGAGCAGATTGTGTTAGGATAGTGATTTAGGCAAGGTTTGAGAGGGACTCCTGATTAATGATCTGTAGATACTACAAACAGTAGGTATCATTTTTCATGTATCTATTGGTGCCAGACACTGTACTTGGCACCTGAAACCTATCATCTAATTTCATTCTTGAAAAAATTCACAACCACCAGACACACAAGATTTAGATGGTATTAGTTCCATCTATGGATTTATTTATATTTTTAAAAAAGAACTGGAAAACATTCACGACCTGCTCATGGTTGCCTTGTGAGTAAGTAGCAGATGGAGTTTGAATTCTGATTTTGCTGAGGAAAGGATCTCATATTTTTACCTATATGAGGCAAAATTTTAGAATTATGTAGTATATAAATATATTGTCTTGAAATTCTCTTAAAATTAATTAAAACTCCTCTTCCAAGGAAAATTATAAATAGTAAAAAAAAAATATATTAGGCAAACGGGAGTTTCTACACAAATTATAGGCAAGATATGTAGAAACCTTTGACAAATTTTATTCTTCTCATAATTAACTTCCAACAAGTTGAAAAACACCAATCCCTCTCCCATTTGAAACACAAAAATGGAGTTTTTTCTACATCTGAACACCTCTCAAATCTTTTTGGATTTGAGATTTGGATCTCAAATCTTTTCTCTCCATCCCCACAGACCACCACTCCAGTGAGTACTGTGTTCATCTTTTGCTTAGATCGGTTAAATCACCTTCTGATTAGTCTTCCTGCATCCATTCTGATCCTCCAAATATTTCTCACATCCACAGCCAAAATAATCTCTGAGGAATGCTAACTCTACTCAGAACTCTTCAGTTCTTTCCTACTGCTCATATGATAAATTCTCAAGGCTCTTCTCATGAGGTTCCAGTTTCCTTTGTCAACCTCTTTTTCTCCTCACTCCTCTCCAGCCTGTCTGCCCTCTCTGCTCAGCCAACCACTCACCTGTATCCTGCTCTCACTTGCCTCCATTTCTTTGAACATGATGTTTTACTCCCCAACGTTCTTATTTTTCTTCTGTCCCTTCCCAAGAAGAAGTCCTATTTACTCTTCAGTTCTCAGTAGAGAATTTCCTTTCTTGAGAGAATCTCTCCTTGGTCCCCTAAATTAGGGTATAATAGAATCTAAAAGCACACTGTGCTTTTCCTTGTACCTCACTTATACTTGCAATGAGGTGTTTGATAAGTTTCTCAGTTGTATGTAAGCCTACCATGATGCTTTGCATATTGTAGGTGCTTAATAAATATTTGTGGAAGGAATGAATATTCGAAGGTCATAACATGGCATTGATCTGTCTTAGCTTACGCTCTTCAGAAAAGGGAGCCTGATACAAACACATATTATATACATATTAATACTTTCATTGAAAAGTGATCCTAAGAACAAAAATAAGGTGTAGGGAAAGCATATCAGGAAATAAGAGAGACCAGTGTGAGATGTGCTGTTAAGTTGACCACTGCTATAGGAGAGTGAGTGCTCAATGCCATGAAACCTGAGAAACCACACAAAATGTGAGTCAGAGTCATTATCAATGCTGTGGGATTGGATGGAAAGAAGTGTTTATTCAGAAGTGGACCCTATCTTTCACTGCTCAAAGATTTTCCCAATGGGGCATTAACTACTACTGTAGATTTAATGTTCTTATCCCTTCCAAAATTCACATATAAAATCCTACTCTCAAGGTATGGTATTAACAGTGGGGTCTATGGGAGGTGACTGGTCATGAAGGTGGAGCCCTCATGAATGGAATCAGTGCCCTTATAAAAAGACCCCAAGGAACTCCCTCTGCCATTTGAAGACACAGTGGGAAGATGGCTATCTGTGAACCAGGAAGTTCTCACTAGACACCAGATCTACTGGCACCATAATCTTGGACTTCCCAGGTTCCAGAACTGTGAGAAATAAATATTTGTTTTTTTTAATTTATTTTTTATTATTTAAGCTTTATTTAAACATATAATGTAACCCCACCACCCTCTCCCAACCCCTCTCCCCCCCACCCCCCTCAGTTTGTTTTATGACATTAAGAGTCTCTTTTGGTGTGTCTCCCTCCCGATTCCATCTTGTTTCATTTTTACTTTTCCTACCACCTTAACTCCCACCCCCGTTGCATCTCCACTTCCTCATATCAGGGAGATCATGTGATAGTTGTCTTTCTCCAGTTGACTTATTTCGCTAAGCATAATATGCTCTAGTTCCATCCATGTCATCGCAAATGGTAAGATTTCATTTCAGATGAATGGATAAAGAAGATGTGGTATATATACACAATGGAATACTATGCAGCCATAAATATTTGTTTTAAAAGCCACCCAGTCCATGGTATGTTGTTTTAGCAACCTGAATGGACCATACCTGTGGGTTGTGCATATGTAGGCAGATTTCTGCAGCATCCAATGCCCCAGCTTTATCAGAAGCCATGGGTAGTAGCCAAGAGATGTGGTGTGGGCCTGAGGTCAGTTTGCACCTGGATGAAGCTATGAGAGCCGAGGCATTGCATCCCCAGTGAGTTGCTGGAATATGAGGAGGGTGTGTGAGTTGTGTCTGGGTCTACTGTTTGCGTCTCCTGTGTCTAGCCATACTGTACATTATATCTGGCCCCAATTCTAAAAGTGTTATCTCACTGATTGTTAGAACAAGGTACCCTCACTCTTTCTTGCTGAAAAGCAAGATCTAGTGTGATCTGTGACAGTTTCCTTAAATGTGGTAGCCAAACCCAGTCTCTGTAGACTTAAAACAAGAGGGTTAGTGACTCAATGTTGAATCACTGCAGATTGATAATCCACAATTGATACTTATCTCTCCTTTTTCCATGACTCATTCTATATTTTCCTCCCCCTACAGAAGCACTATGTGGATCCACTGCTTGTGTGGGAGAAGAGCTAGATCTGCATCCATGAGGGGGCTGACTTGCACTTATTCAATTATAATGGCTTCAATTTTCTTCCCACAGTTATCCCTGGGGAGTCCTGGAAGCACCAAGATACACTTGACAGTCGCTCCTTGGTTCATCCCTCCCTTTTTCCATTTTGCAGGAGAGTGGATGTAGAAGTGTGGTCTGCAGACCTCTGGGTGTTCCTCCAAGACCTTTATAGTGTTCTGTAAGGCCAAATCTATTTTCAAAATAATATTAAGAATATATATATATATATATATATATATGTGTGTGTGTGTGTGTGTGTATGTAAATATATATATATAATATAAGAATATATAAGAATTAAGAATATATAATATATATATTCATATATATATGAGTATATAAGAAACAGGGCAGAGGGAGGAGGAGCAAGATGGTGGAGGAGTAAGAAACCGAGATATCATCAGGTGCCAGAAGTTCAACTAGATAGTTATCAAATCATTCTGAACAGCTACAAACTCAACAGGAGATAGAAGAGAAGATCAGCTATTCTAGGAACAGAAAATTGACCACTTCCCGGAAGTGTATATTTTCTGGGGTCATTGCTACTATTTTAGTATTTTGTTCTCTCATTCTTCTATTCTTATCTGGATAAAATGACAAGGTGGAAAAACTCAACACACACACACACACACAGAACAGGAGGCAGTACCGATGGCTAGGGACCTAATCAATATGGACATTAGTAATATGTCAGAACTAGAGTTCAGAATGATGATTATCAAGGTGCTAGCTGGGCTTGAAAAAAGCATGGAATATATTAGAGAATCCCTTTCTGGAGAAATAAAATCTCTTTTGGGAGAAATAAAAGAACTAAAATCTAACCAAGTAGCTATCAAAAGAATTGAAATTTAAAAAAGTTATTAATGAGATCCAGTAAAATAATGGAGGCTCTTACTGCTAGGATAAATGAGGCAGAAGAGAGAATCTGTGATATAGAAGACAAAATGATGGAGAATAAAGAAGCAGAGCCAAAGAGAGACGAACAACTACTGGGCCACAAGGGGAGAATTCAAGAGATAAGTGATACCATAAGACAAAACCATATTAGAATAATTGGGATCCCAGAAGAAGAAGAAAGAGAGAGGGGGGCAGAAGGTACATGGGAGAAAGTTATAGTAGAGAATTTCCCTAAATTGGCAAAGGGAACAAACATCAAAATCCAGGAGGCACAAAGAACTCCCCCTCAAAATCAATAAAAATAGGTCCACACCCTGCCATCTAATAGTAAAACTTACAAGTCTTAGTGACAAAGAGAAAATCCTGAAAGCAGCTTGGGACAAGAGGGATGTAACATGCAATGGTAGAATTATTAGATGGTCAGGAGACCTATCCACAGAGACCTGGCAGGCCAGAAAGCACTGGCATGATATATTCAGAGCACTAAAAGAGAAAAATATGCTGCCAACAATACTATATCCAGCTAGGCTGTCATTGAAAATAGAAGGAGAGATAAAAAGCTTCCAGGACTCAGTGTGGCACATAAACAATGAATTCTGGAACACTGAAAAGAAATTTAAAAAAATAAGTAAAAATTAAAAAAAAATACTTAGGTCACACACACACACACACACACACACACACACACACACACAACCACAAAAAAATAAAACCCCAACAAAACAAAACAAAACAAAAACGAACTTCCAGGACAAACAAAAACTAAAAGAATTTGCAAACACCACCAAACCAGCTCTACAGGAAATATTGAAAGGGGCCCTCTAAGCAAAGAGAGAGCCTAAAAGTAACATTAACCAGAAAGGAAGAGAGACACTATAAACTAACAGTCACCTTACAGGCAATACAATGACACCAAATTCATATCGGTCAATAGTTACCCTGCCTGTAAATGGGCTAAATGCCCCAATCATAAGACACAGGGTATTCAGAATGGATAAAAAAACAAGACCTATTAATGCAAGAAACTCATTTTAGACCCAAAGACACCTCCAGATTGAAAGTGAGGGGGTGGAAAACAATTTACCATGCTAATGGACATCAAAAGAAAGGCTGGGGTGGCAATCCTTATATCAGATAAATTAGATTTTAAGCCAAAGACTATAATAAAAGATGGGGAAGGACACTATATCATACTGAAAGGGCTTGTCCAACAAGAAGATCTAACAATTTTAAGTATCTATGCTCCTAACATGGAGCAGTCAATTATATAAACCAGCTAATAACAAAATCAAAGAAACACATCAACAATAATGCAACAATAGTAGGGGACATTAACACCCCACCTCACTGAAATGGACAGGGCATATAAGCAAAAGATCAATGAGGAAATAAAGGTTTTAAATGACACACTCGACCAGGTGTACATCACAGATATATTCAGGACATTCCATTCCAAAGCAACAGAATACACATTCTTTTCTAGTGCACAAGGAACATTCTCCAGAATAGATCACATCCAGGGCCACAAATCAGGTTTCAATCAGTACCAAAAGTTTGGGATCACTCCCTGCATATTTTCAGACCACAATGCTCTGAAACTAGAACTCAGTCACTAAAGGAAAGTTGAAAATAACTCAAATACATGGAAGCTAAAGAGCATTCTACTGAAGAATAAATGGGTCAACCAGGAAATTAAAGAAGAATTTCAAACATTCATAGAAACAAATGAAAATGAAAACACAACTGTTCAAAATCTTTGGGACACAGCAAAAGTAGTCCTGAGAGGAAAGTATATAGCAATACAAGCTTTTCTCAAGAAACAAGAAAGATCTCAAGTACACAACCTAACCTTACACCTAAAGAAACTGGAGAAAGAACAGCAAAGAAAGCCTAACCAGAGCAGAAGAGAGATAATAAAGATCAGAGCAGAAATCAATGAAACAGAAATCAAAAGAACAGAACAAATCAACAAAACTAGGAGGTGGTTCTTTGTTAGAATTAATAATATTGATAAAACCCTGGCCAGAGATATCAAAAAGAAAAAGGGCCCAAATTAATAAAATCATGAATGGAAGAGGAGAGATCACAATCAACACCAAGGAAATACAAACAACTATAAGAACATATTATGAGCAACTATACACCAGCAAATTTGACAATCTGGAAGAAATGGATGCATTTCTAGAGACATATAAACTACCAAAACTGAACCAGAAAGAAATAGAAAGCCTGAACAGGCCCATAACCAGTAAAAAGATTGAAGCAGTCATCAAAAATCTCCCAGCAAACAAGAGCACAGGGCCAGATGTCTTCCCAGGGGAATTCTACCAAACATTTAAAGAAGAATTAATACCTATTCTGCTGAAACTGTTCCAAAAAATAGAAATGGAAGGAAAACTTCCAAACTCATTTTATGAGGTCAGCATTACATTAATCCCCAAACTGGACAAAGACCCCATCAAAAAGGAGAATTATAGACCAACATCCTTGATGAACACAGATGTGAAAATTCTCACCAAAATACTAGCCAATAGGATCCAACAGTACATTAAAAGGGTTATTCATCATGACCAAGTGGGATTTATTCTTGGGCTGCAGGGTTGGTTCAACATCCGCAAATCAATGTGATACAATACATTAATAAAAGAAAGAACAAGAGCCATATGATACTCTCAACAGATGCTCAAAAAGCATTCGACAAAGTACAGCATTTTTTCTTGATCAAAACTCTTCAAAGTTTAGGGATAGAGGGTACATACCTCAATATCATAAAAGCCATCTATGAAAAAACCCACAGTGAATATCATTCTTGATGAGGAAAAACTGAGAGCTTTTCCCCTAAGATCAGGAACATGGCAAGAATGTCCATTATTTCCACTGCTATTCAACATAGTACTAGAAGTCCTGTCCTCAACAGTCAGACAACAAAAATAAATTAAAGGCATCCAAATTGGCAAAGACGTCAAACTCTCACTCTTTGCAGATGATATGATACTTTATGTGGAAAACCCCAAAGACTCCACTCCAAAACTGCTAGAACTCATACAGGAATTCAGTAAAGTGTCAGGATATAAAATCAATGCCCAGAAATCAGTAGCATTTCTATACACTAACAGCAAGACATAAGAAGGAGAAATTAAGGAGTTGATCCCATTTGCAATTGCACCAAAAACCATATGATACCTAGGAATAAACCTAACCAAAGAAGCAAAGAATCTGTACTCATAAAACTATAAAGTTCTCATGGAAGAATTTGAGGAAGACACAAAGAAATGGAAAAATGTTCCATGCTCATGGATTGAAAGAACAAATATTGTGAAAATCTCTATGCTACCTAAAGCAATCTACATATTTAATGCAATCCCTATCAAAAACACCATCAATTTTGGGGGCACCTGAGTGGCTCAGTGGGTTAAGCCTCTGCCTTCGGCTCAGGTTGTGATCTCAGGGTCCTGGGATTGAGCCCCACATTGGGGTCTCTGCTCAGTGGGGAGCCTGCTCCCCACCCCCAAAATGTCTCTCTGCCTGCTTGTGATCTCTCTCTCTCTCTCTCTCTCAAATAAATAAATAAAATCTTAAAAAAAAAACCACCATCAATTTTTTTTTAAAGAAATGGAACATCCATGTCGTCGCAAATGGCAAGATTTCATTTCTTTTGATGGCTGCATAGTATTCCATTGTATATATACACCACATCTTCTTTATCCATTCATCTGTTGATGGACATCTAGGTTCTTTCCATAATTTGGCTATTGTGGACATTGCTGCTATAAACATTCGGGTACACGTGCCCCTTCGGATCACTACGTTTGTATCTTTAGGGTAAATACCCAGTAGTGCAATTGCTGGGTCATAAGGTAGCTCTATTTTCAATTTTTTGAGGAACCTCCATGCTGTTTTCCAGAGTGGTTGCACCAGCCTGCATTCCCACCAACAGTGTAGGAGGGTTCCCCTTTCTCCACATCCTCGCCAGCATCTGTCATTTCCTGACTTGTTTATGCTTAGCGAAATAAGTCAACTAGAGAAAGACAACTATCACGTGATCTCCCTGATATGAGGAAGTGGAGATGCAATGGGGGTGGGTGTTAAGGGGGTAGGAAAAGAATAAATGAAACAAGATGGGATCCGGAGGGAGACAAACCAAAAGAGACTCTTAATGTCATAAAACAATATGTTTATATGTTTATATGTATATATGTTTATGTTTAAATTTAAAAAAATAAATTAAATTAAATTTTTAAAAAAACATATAATGTAACCCCACCACCCTCTCCCAAACCCTCTCCCCCTCCCCCTCAGTTTGTTTTATGACATTAAGAGTCTCTTTTGGTTTGTCTCCCTCCCGATCCCATCTTGTTTCATTTTTTCTTTTCCTACCCCCTTAGCCGCCACCCCCACTGAATCTCCACTTCCTCATATCAGGGAGATCATATGATAGTTGTCCTTCTCTGATTGACTTATTTCACTAAGCATAATACCCTCTAGTTCCATCCATGTCGTTGCAAATGGTAAGATTTCATTTCTTTTGATGGCTGCATAGTATTCCATTGTGTATATATACCACTTCTTCTTTATCCATTCACCTGTTTTTTAAAAAATATTTTATTCATTTATTTGTTAGAGAGAGAGAGAGGGCACAGGCAGACAGAGGCAGAGGGAGAAGCAGGCTCCCTGCCGAGCAAGGGGCCAATGTGGGACTCGATCCCAGGAGACCGGGATCATGACCTGAGCCGAAGGCAGCCGCTTAACCAACTGAGCCACCCAGGCATCCCATCCATTCATCTGTTGATGGACATCTAGGTTCTTTCCATAACTTCGCTATTGTGGACATTGCTGCTATAAACATTCGGGTACACATGCCCCTTCAGAGCACTACATTTGTATCTTTAGGGTAAATACCCAGTAGTGCAATTGCTGGGTCATAAAGTAGCTCTATTTTCAATTTTTTGAGGAACCTCCATGCTGTTTTCCAGAGTGGTTGCACCAGCTTGCATTCCCATCAACAGTGTAGGAGGGTTCCCCTTTCTCCACATCCTCGCCAGCATCTGTCATTTCCTGACTTGTTCATTTTAGCCATTCTGACTGGTGTGAGGTGGTATCTCATTGTGGTTTTGATTTGTATTTCCCTGATGCCCAGTGATGTGGAGCACTTTTTCATGTGTCTGTTGGCCATCTGGATGTCTTCTTTGCAGAAATGTCTGTTCATGTCCTCTGCCCATTTCTTGATTGGATTATTTGTTCTTTGGGTGTTGAGTTTGCTAAGCTCTTTATAGATTTTGGATACTAGCCCTTTATCTGATAT
>ML101487.1:0-12351 GCA_003697995.1 Taxidea taxus jeffersonii | reverse complement strand
GTTATTGCCTTAGCAAACAAATTGTGTGTGTGTGTGCGCACACACGCGCACGTGTGTAAAGCTCAGGTAATAAGGGAATAAGTGCTTTCTGGTTGTGCCATTTATATTTTCAAATGAATCCTAGCTCCTGTTAGGCTATTAACCTCTAGAAGCTAAAGATGTTTCCCTATTCTTCCCCGCCTCCCTCCCTCTACCTTTCCTTCCTTCTTTTCCTTCTGTTATCCACAGTGCTTAAACTATGCACAATGATGACAATGAAAATATATTAATGAGTGAAGAGAAAGATGAATGAATACTAAAGAGGATCTTCTTTAAAAATCTTTGTTAGAGGGGCGCCTGGGTGGTTCAGCAGGTTAAAGCCGCTGCCTTCAGCTCGGGTCATGATCCCAGGGTCGTGGGATTGAGCCCCGCATCGGGCTCTCTGCTCTGCGGACAGCCTGCTTCCTCCTCTCTCTCTCTGCCCCTCTGCCTACTTGTGATCTCTGTCTATCAAATAAATAAAATCTTAAAAAAAAAATCTTTGTTAGAAAGATGTGCAAATAAGATAGTAGAAAAACCTCTTTAAAAAATGAGGCAAGGGGCCACCTGGGTGGTTCAGTGGGTTAAAGCCTCTGCCTTTGGCTCAGGTCATGATCCCAGGGTCCTGGGATCGAGTCCTGCATCGGGCTCTCTGCTCAGCGGGGAGCCTACTTCCCCCCTCGCTCTGCCTGCCTCTATGCCTACTTGTGACCTCTCTCTCTGTGTCAGATAAATAAATATAATTTTTTAAAAAATGAGGCAAGTAAGTTGAGCTTGGCTTTTCTTTTACGATGTCTGGCACATACTTAATGTTTGGTAAATGTTTGTTGAGTTGAATTAGGTTGGAAAAAAGAGAAATTCATGGTTTTATTTAACTTTTTAGAAATTACCTGATTCAGAAATTGCTCAAAATGTTGTGTCCTTTTTTGTCACAAACTAAGCTCAGGATCCCATCACTGTCATTGAGAATGACTTTATTCAAGTAGCATGCCGAGGTGGTGTGCCAAATGGGTAGTACACTTGGTAAGAATTCTGCTTTTTCCCAAGCTAATAGATTCTCAAGGCATTGCCTTCTACGCAGGGAACACAACTTAAGGAATACTTGTCTCATTTTAACGAACCCACAATGTGACTGGAGACATATAATGAGAGACTTCCTATCCATCTTAACAAAACAAAACCCCAAAGAACCTTCTGGGTCTTAACTAACCCATAGCCCTATTTTTCCACATCTCTCCCTTTCATGTACTTCCAAGCAGCGAACATCTTGATCCAAACAGCCGCCGAGCTGGTGTTCTCTCTGGTCCATCCATCTCTCATGCTCTGACATCCCAGCCCCTTCTCATGAGAGGAAGTGAGGCCAAGTTGCCCTGCCCAGCTGAAGCACTGTTTTCTCCCATCTTCTAATGACTCTCCCCACAAAAGATAACTTGTGTATCTCAAGCCACTGAATGCGAGGGACAGTTCTTTCCTGCCTTCAGAGGAGGCTTTTGTAACTTGGCAGATGATGTACAGGACACTCAGGCCTGAACATCTAAGTCTGAATTTGCTCTTATGTAAATCACATTTTTTCTTTCTGCAGCCATTCACACATCTATTCTTAAGATCCTTCTCCATGTTGAACTGCATTTTATCATAGAGATTTATGGTATTTAAAGTGTTTATTTTTCAGTGCTCTTTGGTATGTTTGTACTGCTTTAGGGTTATGATTTCTGCCCCTTTCTTTCTTTCTTTTCCCCCATTTTAGGAAAGGCTGTCCAGGATAGCACAATACACATTCCAGACACTGTAGGGCTTGGAGTGAAAATGAACATTTCATTTCTACCATAGTCCTTACTGGCTATATGACCATAGGGAGTAACTTGGCTTTGCTGGACCTTGGTCTCTCTTTTTTGAAAATGAAGCATTCTACCTAATGGAGTTGTTATAAGTATTCCAAGCTAAACAACAGCACTTGGAAATGACAAAACACAATCAAGAATTTAGTTTCAATGATAGGGACTAGTGGGAAAATAGTAGGTATCAAATAAGAGCTAGCAACCCACATAACAAAGATGACATTTGGCTGATTTCCGTATCCTGGCAGCACTCATTATCTCACACTGAACCACTGAGCAGATAATTCTCTGCCCTCATGGAGTTTATATTCCAGGAGAGAGAGAGTGGCAGCAAACATGTTCATCCATGATAATTTCAGGATTGGTAAGTATTATTAAAAAACAAACAATATGATGGGTTCAAGAGTGGTAGCATTTGTGGCATAGAGGTATGTGAAGCAGGATTCTCTTTAAATAGGTAACCAGAGAAGAGTTTTCTGATAAGATAACATCTGAGCTGAGACCTGTTGGATGAAAAATAAGAAATCAGACATGCAAAGAAGTTTGTTAGTTGGTCTAGGCAGGAGAGTCTTGGGATGTTCAAAAAAATAAAGAAATAAAGTGTTATTGGACCATAGTAAGGGTTTTAGCCTGTTCAGATGCTATAACAGTACCAAAGTCAGAGTGCTTTATAAACAGCAGAAATTGATTTTTCACAGTTCTGGAGACTGGGAAGCCCAAGATCAAGGTGCCCATAGATTTAGGGTCAAGTGAGGGCTTGCTTCCTGGTCCACAGATGGCCATCTTCTCACTGTGTCCTGAGATGGCCGAAGGGGTGAGGGAGCTCTCTGGGGTCTGTTATAAGGGCACAAATCTCACTCATGAAGGCTCTACCCTCATGACTTAATCACCTCTAAAGGCCCCAACTTCCAGATATCATCATATTCAGGGAATAGGTTTCAACATATGAATTCAGGTGGGGGAGGGCACATAATCAGTCTATAGAAATAAGTGAGAGAGAGAGAGAGTGGTATGACATGAAATTGAAAGGTAGTCAGGGGTCAGATCATTTCAGACATTATAGGTTGTGGGGAGGACCTTGGATGGGATTTCAGTACGGGGTGTGAAGGTACATCATATCACAAGTCCTCTCTATTTATGGTGAGATGGACTGATGGAGTATATTTAAACTCTGGGTGATTTTTAGTGCTGGCTCTTAAAGCCCCTTCTCTTCTCTCTCTCATATGAATTTCTAAGGTACCTCTTGGGTTTACAACAGGACAAGGCCTTCCAAAAGACAACAGTCAAAATTTTTAATTATACTTTATGGAGTGATATACAAATAAATGGCAAATATTCTTTTTTTGATTAGTTGGGAGACGTTTATCTTTCTCTGTCCCATAACTGTTGACCTCTAGGATTACCCCAAGCCAACAAGATCTACTGGAGTTGCTTTTGTCCTAGTAATATGACTAACTTTACTGAGGTCCTGCTCTGTCACCAGCATGCCGTCCACCTAAGCTTCGCAAAGCTCTGTGAGGTAGAGGTCCCATTATTATTTCCATTTTATAGATGAGCAGGAGGCTGGTAGGAGGTTATAGAACTACTTAGGTGCTAATCTAAGACTTTTTAAAACACCTTTGACAGTAAGAACTACATTGTCATTTGTAGTTCCAAAGAATACTTCTACTTCGTCCCAAGTCACGGTCAGCTGGTAGAAGGGGTGGGATGTGTGAGCTGTGGGAAAAAACCAGGAAGCCCAAGGGCATCTTGAAGGTAGCTTGTACCATGAAATGAGGAACACACCTGAGATGTCAACCTCAGCAATAAGTAAGACCCTGCTTCCTGCTTTTTACTTGGGCAAGGTTCTAACCTTGGTCTCAGTTTACCCCTCTGATTGTTGTTTTTTTCCACTGGGATCTTGCCGAATTTCATTTAACATACAGCCATCAACAGTGCCTTTGTTTCTCTCTCATGCCCTTGTTTCCTCAGTTGACTTATACTCCTGCTCCCCATCAGCCTAGAACCCTGAGCTTATCTCTTGGGCTGGATACGTTCCATCACCTGGATAGGCATGAGAAATGAAACCTTAGCTCTCCGATCAGGCCAGTTACCCAAGGAGAAACACTAATTGACTAAATGAGCAGAAAGAGTCGAAAGCCAACAGGGGCTGGATCCAGTCTATACAGGGAATCGGGCTTGAGGTTCATGCTGGCAGAGCACTGATTTTCTGGGGTGCTTCAGGTTCTTGCCTTCCAACATGGTGAAGAGATCGGCACCACAGCAGATGGTCTTCCACAGAGGAGTGTCCCGTGCCAAACTGTATTTTGTTCGTCCCTTTCTGGCTCTTGCTTACCTTATACTGTAACTAAACTACTGGGATTTGCCTACGACTCCATGATCGCCAGGGCGGTTCTGGCTCGGTCTCCTGTGTAGCTGACTCTCTCCAGGCTTACCTTGTCTGCTCTGGCTCCATGACTCTCATTAGGACCCACGCTCCCTGAAAGGCATACTTTTAGCTCGCCTCCCAGTATGTTCACTTGGCATAATCCTGGGACCTCCACACACAATTGTTCAAATCCACTGCTGCATGGTAGTGTCCTCGCCTGGATGGCCTCATCTCTCACCCATTCTTAGCTCCTGGCAACGGTTCAGACAGATCCGAGAATCCTAAAGCTCTCACGATTAAAGAAAACTATGACATGAATTTGGAATTAACACACAGACGATTTAAATGGAATAAGCAATCTTCGAGTTAGCTGGACTAAGTGCCTAGCACTTTGGGGATTAAATTGTATCATAAACCACACATTTGCTAGGAGGTTGGAAGAAAGGTTAAATTTCTAGAAGTAATTATCTTACTCCTTTGTTTTAAAAAGTTGAAACTTTCAATGGAAGGAGTTGTATAGACATAATTTAAGCTTCATCATCTTGTGTGTAGTCCTCTGAGAAGTTCATATTTTTTTAGGCCTCCTCTCAGGGAAACTGGGAAGTGAGCTTCTGGAATTCAGACACAGGATCTGGCTGGGTCCCAGCAGTAAATGCACACATTGGATGTGAGATAGGAGAGTAAAGGAATAGAACAGTGAGTAAATTTGGGGCAATGAATTTGTAGAAAATACTGGACACTTTCCTTTATTCCTTGATTTTTTAGGGGGCAGGGGGGTTGTTTTTTCTATTTTCACTTTCGAGCAGCAGATCAAAAACCACAGAGCCATCAACTTAACTATGAGCAGCAGGAAAGTTAATTCGTTTTGTTCTTCAGGATTGCATTATGGTTGTGTCCTGGTGCTTGTGACTCACCCTTTACGATCACGTGAGTTGGGACAGGATCTTGAAAGAATTACGATCATGGCTTCCCAAACATACGGAAGGCGATGCATTTGACATTTCTGATGAGTGCAGGCTGTGGACCCTTCCAGTGGCTGGGCTTAGTCAGATTTCTGAACCCAGGCACTAAATAAAGTACGGCAGTCACCTTTCCTCTTTCTAAGAGAAGGCAAAATAAAGTGGGGAGGACCCCAAGGTGGGAAGAAGGAAATGGACCCAGAGTAACAATACTTATATTTACTCGGTTTCTGCTGTGGGTTAATTAATATCCTGCTAAGCTCTTTTATTTATGGTTTTATAGAATGAGATTCGAAAAAAGTGATTTTTCATAAATGCTGGAGCCCGGGCTTAAAACTAAGTTATTTCATGCACTCACTCACCTATTTGGTCCCCACATCTTCTATCGAAGCCTGAAAGAGGACAGCACTGGGGAGACCAGAGCAAGCAAGGTCTCGCACCCAAAGGGCATGTGTTCTCTGTTTGTTTTTCTACGCCTTGAAGCTGACCCGGTCTCTGCCACACCACGTTCCCTCATCGTTCACCTCAGGGTGTGCTGGCTTGGCTGTCTGCTGTCGGCATCCACGTTTCCTGGCTTAAGGACTTTATTTTGTCTCCCCTTTGCCACCTGCTGAAGGACTCTGGGAGCAGCCCTCAACCTGCGCCTGAGTTGAGTTGGTAAACGGCCCGGCCCGCCTCTCTCATCCCTCAGATGGGGACCTCTGAGCCGAGTGGTTTCCATGTGCTCCTAGGGTTGTCCTGGCAGACATGGCCGCAGCTGGCATGAAAACCACCCATGTGGCCTGCCTCCCTTCCCCACTTTCCTCAGCATGCTTCACTTTCCAGTGTTGCCCATTTCCTTCACTTGTGTCTGAATTCTTGTCTCAGAGTCTGCTTCTGGGGAAACCCAAACCAACATGACCACCATTTGGGGAAACCCAAACCAACATGACCACCATTTGGGAAATGCCTACTAAGTAAGAGCCAGATCCTAAAGCCTAATGTAGATCTGATTCCAAAGCCTGTGGTCTTTCCACTCGGCCATGGGATTCCAGTCAGAGGGCTTCAGTAGTATCGTAGACCTACGTTTCCTTGGGTACTAAGAAAAGAACAAATTCATTCTTGGATGGAATGTTTTAAAATTCTCTCTTTCATCTTCTACCCCTTCCCAGGACTGCCTTTCTCTTTCTTCACTGAGTGGGTTGATGAGTCACACTGTTTCCATCATCACTTCTTTTTTCCAGAGGAGTCAAGCACCAGAAAACTTCTCCTCTCCTCCCAGAGGACAATCCAGGTCTCTTTTGTTCTGTAGATTCCTTTCTTCTCTAGACTCTACAGGTCACTGGTTAAGGAAAATCTGCTCCTCTGAGCACAGTTGCGGGGGGCTGGGGGGTGGGAGGGGCAGGGTGTTGGTGTTGGTGGTGGAAATATCTAATTCTTTTGGAGCTCTCTAAGCATACTTTCTTTTCTAGAATTTTCCTTTTGTTGCTTCTCTTCTTTCTCAATTCATACGATACACGAAGCACAAGAAGAAAGAAAGTGGACGACATATTGTTTTTAGTCCAGCGTATGTGACATTATACCATGGCAGTGGAATGAGGTATGGCACCAAAGCAAGCAATAACATATAATTTCTACCTGACTTCTATAGAATTTCCTATAGAAATTTCTGTATTTCTAAAATATAATTTGTAATAATACAATTTCTAATTCATCCCAGCCTCATAACACAGTAACTTTTCAACACTAAAAAACAGCATTTTAAAGTAACTTGTACCACTGCCAAAGTCAATGCCAGAAGCTTCTTTTGAAGCCGTTTCCCCTCAGTGTGAATATTCTTTGACTCCCTACGTTGTCCTTGCCCAGTTTCCTTGTTTTTTTGCTTGAGTTCACTGAGGACTGACAAGCCGTGCTTCATGTGACAGCCATGAGTGTGCCTTAAACCTCGGCTTGAACTTGAACGGCTGGAATAACGAATAGATTTTATGTAACATAATGCATGCTGTCAGCTGTATGAAATCGGCCACTCAAGAGAAGAAATGTGTTCTAGTCCTCTCTTTTCTCAATCGTATTTGAATATAACAATGCAAAAGGCATTATTCCTTTTTTTTTTCAGTTTATTCAGAGTTCAACCCTAAAAAAGCAATAAACTTATACTCTATTAAAACAGAGCAGCTGAGGAAAGTATTTGCTCTTTATTTGAGTAGGAATTAACAAGCATATTTAAAAATCATGTTTGTGTGTATGTACGCACAGGGAGAGGCATTTCATTATAACGAGGGAGGTCTTGGCAAGTCAGGGTTCATCTTAACTTCCTGGTGTTGATTATGGAACACACTTATGCCTCCTCTTACTGTAGGGAGCCTGTGGAGTCAAAAATAGATTCAGAAAGTGGTACAGAAGAAAATTATACCCCGTCTTCCCATCTCTCAAGCAGGGCAAAAATTCTTCTTAGTCAAAGTTCCTTGGCTTGTCCTAGTTATGCTGTTGTTTCATGGAGGTTAAAAATATACCTTGTTGGGACGCCTGGGTGGCTCAGTTGGTTAAGTGGCTGCCTTCGGCTCAGGTCATGATCCCAGCGTCCTGGGATCGAGTCCCACATCGGGCTCCTTGCTTGGCGGGGAGCCTGCTCCTCCCTCTGCCTCTGCCTGCCTCTCCGTCTGCCTGTGCTCGCGCTCTCTCTCTCTCTCTCTCTCTCTAACTAATGGGTAAATAAAATCTTAAAAAAAAAAAAAAAATATATATATATATATATATATATATATACCTTGTTATACATTGCTCGTGAGAATATACCAAGGTGCAGCCACTTTGGAAAAACATATGGATTTTTTAAAAAAAGTTAAAATGTTAAAAACAGAGTTACCTTATCACCCAACAATTATACCTCTAAGTATATACCCAGGAGAAATGAAAACATGTCTGTAAAAAGACATACTCAAGTGTTCGTGGCCTCACTGTTTACAGTAGTCACAGAGTGGGAATAATATCCAAATATCAAAATATGGTATTGTTACATAATGGAATACTACTTGAGAAAAAAAGGCACTGAATGCTGAACGATGTTACAACATTGATTAACCTCAAAAATATTATGCTCAGTTGAAGAAGCCAGAGACACACCCACAAATATGTATATTATGCGATTCCACGTCTATGAGATATCCAAAAGATGTCTCATATGATAGAGACAGAAAGTAAACTTCTTTCTGCTTGAGGCTAATGACGGGAATAGAGAGTGACTATAAATGAGTACAAAGTTTCTTTCTGAGGTCATGGAAATGCTCTAAAGTAGATCACAGTGATGATTCCACAATTCTATTAAAAAACATTGAATGGTAAGGAAAAAGCCACTTTTATTCTGCTTATAAGAAATGAGAAGGAGCAGGGTATCTGGGTGGCTCGGTTGGTTAAACGTCAGCCTTCGGCTCAGGTCATGATCCCAGGGTCCTGAGATCAAGTCCCACATCAGGCTCCCTTGTTGGTGAGGAGTCTGCTTCTCCCTCTCTCTCTCTACCCCTCCCCACTGCTTATGCTCTCTCTCTCACACTCTCTCTCTCAAATAAATACATAAAATCTTTTTTTAAAAATGAGAAAGAACCAAAAAAGGGAGAGAAAGTAAATAAGAATCACAAAGTAGATTATTACTCACCATGTATTGATTTAATTAACTGAAATTTAAAGTAGTAGAAGAAGATGACCAAAACGAAGGTCTAAAAAGCGTAGCAGAGTCCTAATTAGAGAAACAGGAAACTCTAAAAAGTTATTCATGAGTCAGTTTAGGGAATGAGGGAGAATATGCCACATTCAGAAGTCCTAGGCAGTGGATTCTAGGATTTTCTCTGAAGGAAGAATGAAAAATGCCTTTCTCATGATCAAGATCTTAAATCTTCATGTTTAATTTTACCTAAGTTTTGGGGCACCTGGGTAGCTTAGTCGGTTAAGGGTCTGCCTTCCGCTCAGATCATGATCCCAGGATCCAGCATCCTGCTCCTTGCTCAGTGGGGAGCCTGCTTCCCCCTCTACCTGCTCTGCCTGCTGCTCCCCCTGTTTGTGTTCTCTCTCTCTGACAAATAAATAAATAAAATCTTAAAAAAAAAATTTGCCCAGGGGAAGGAAGAGTCTTTCAAAAGTCTACAGAATCCCCTGCCATCCTCCATTCTAGTACCTGTTGATCAAAACTTTCTCAGATCACAGGGGTCTACAGGGAAGGCGTACATGTACAGTTGCTGAAGTGTAGTGGCTGCCTCTTCATGGGAAGAGATGATGGACATCTCTTGTGCAGTTAACTAATCAATAACTGGTTTTTTCTGTGACCATTTCTAGCTCTCCTACGCACTAGACTTAATTCAGAGGTGTGTGCTTAAATGGTACAAATCACATTTTCCTGTTGACAGTTTACTTCTGATTTTTCTAAAATTTATAACTGACACAGAAGAAAAGATGGTTGGGGCTGTTGGTAGGGAAAATCACTGGTTATGAGAAAGGGTGGCAATGAAAGAAAGACTAGAAAGTAATTCAGTGAGGCTTTAGAAAAATACAATTTTTTTTTTTTTTTTTGCCATTTTCTTCCGGGGGAAAGAATTCCTCCATGAAGTAAATATTTAAAATAGTTCATATACAAAGCCCAGGAATGTTTGCTTTGCAATGTAGCAGTTTCACAATCAGAAATTCTAAATCTTTGAAGAATTCTAAAAAAGAAAAAAAGAAAAAGTTTATAGCAGAATGACTAGAAAAATACTTCAGTAAGGTAACTGGATGTAAGATAATTTTTTAAAAAGCCTGGATCTCCCCTATGAAAAAGCAATAATAATAAGAAGTAATAATGGGGGAACAATGTCTGTTAAGTCCTTCTGCCCAATTTTTAATTGGATCATTTGGGTTTTGTTGTGGTGGTTTTAAAAACATATATTCTGGATATTCATCCCTTATCCAATATATGCTTCAATTTTTTTTTTCTCTCTTTCTGTGATTTGCTTTTTCACTCTGTGGATAGCATCCTGTGACACACAAATTTTTAAATTTTGATGAAGCACACTATTTTTTCTTTTGTTGTCTGTGCTTCTGGTGTCATGTCTAAGAAATTACTGAAGTTCATGTCATGAAGTGTTTTCTTTGTATCTTCTTTTAAGCGTTTCATACTTTTAGCTTTTACTTTAGGTCATGGATTCATTTTGAGTTAATTTTTGTTTTTGGTGTAAAGCAAGAATTAAGCTTCATTATTTCAGATGTAAACATACAGTTTTCTTAACACTACATAAAAAGACTGTCTTTATTACACAGTCAAATTAAATCATTTGACCATATATGTGAGAGTTTATTTCTAGGCTCCCTATTCTATTCCATTGGTCTGTATGTTTATCTGTACGCTAGTTTAGCACCGTAAGTTTTGAAATCAAGAAGTGTGAGACCTACCATTGTGTCCTTTTTAGAGATTTTTTCCTTTTCTTCCTTTTCTTTCTGCTTCCTTTTCTTTTCTTTTTTTCTTTCTTTCTTTTTTTTTTGCTATTTGAGGTCCCTTAAGATTCTATATGAATTTTAGGATAGAGTTTTCTATTTCTGCAAAAAAGGTTCATTAGAATTTTGATAAGGATTGCACAGAATTTGTGAATAGCTTTGGACAATACTGACATTTTAACAGTATACATCTTCAATCTATGGACATGAAGTGTTTTTCCATTTATTTGTATCTTCTTTAATCTTTCAGCAGTGTTTTGTAGTTTTCACCTTACAGGTCTTTTGTCTCCTTGGTTACTTTATTCCTAAGTACTTTTTCCTTTTGATGTTTTTGTAGGTGGAATTGTTTTCTTAATTTCCTTTTCAGGATCTTCATTGTTAGTGCGCAGAGACAAAGTTGCTCTATGTTGATTTTTGTATCCCGCAGCCTTGATGAATCCATTTATTAGTTCTAACAGGTTTTGTGTGTGTGTGTGTGTGTGTGTGTGTGTGTGTGTGGCGTTCTATATAGAAGACTAAGTCATCTACAAACAGGTGATTTTACTTCTACCGTTCCAGTTTGGATGCCTTTTATATTTCTTTTTCTTGCTTAATTGATCTGGCTAATACTGTGTTGAACAGAAGTGGCGAGAGTGAGCATCTTTCTCTTATTTCTGCTCCTAGAGTTAAAGCTTTCAGTCTTCCACCACTGAGTATGTATGTTAGTTAATGAGTTTTTCATATATGATCTCTGTTATGTCACACCTTAAAAAAATCTATAAAAGTGCTAAAATAAAATATAGATAAATATTTATGTTTGGAGGAAGGAAAACATGATAAAGACAAAAATTCTATGGGAAAGATAAGGGTAATAGGTTTGATTATGTTAAAAAAAATGAAAATATCTATATGGCAAAAACTCCATAAAATAAAATGATATGATAAATAGGGCAAGGTCCTTAATATAAGAGAACTCTTACATATAACTAAGAAGAAAAACCTACACATAAAATCTAAGTTGGCAAAGGACATGAACATACAATTCACAAGGAAAGAATAGCAGGGAATCAAGGAATATCTAGGAAAAGCATTTACTGTCCCCTGTAACTAAAAAAATAAAAATTGAAATGAGATGGAATTTTTAAAAAAGATTTTATTTATTTGCCAGAAATCACAAGTAGGCAGAGAGGCAGGCAGAGAGAGAGGAGGAAGCAGGCTCCCTGCTGAGCAGAGAGCCCGATTCGGGGCTCGATCCCAGGACTCCAGAATCATGACCTGAGCTGAAGGCAGAGGCTTTAACCCACTGAGCCACCCAGGCACCCCTGAAATGGAATTTTTAATTTTTAAAAATTTCATATATATTTTTTAAAGATTTTATTTATTTTACAGACAGAGATCACAAGTAGGTGGAGAGGCAGGCAGAGAGAGAGAGGGAGAAGCAGGCTCCCCATTGAGCAGAGAGCCCGATGTGGGGCACCATCCCAGGACCTTGAGATCATGACTTGAGCCAAAGGCAGGAGCTTTAGCCCACTGAGCCACCCAGGTGCCCCTAATGTTTAAAAATTTTAAACCATTTTTTAAACCCATAAGGCTGACAAAGGTCAGGAAGAGTGACAACATGCACTTGGTAATAGTAATTTCCCATGGGAATGCAAACTGGCTACGTCCTTTCTGGAGGGCACCATGTATTAACTCTAAAAAATATGCATACACAATCATTTTATAACTCTGGGTTTATCCTAAAAAAAAAAAA